>JAXIVJ010001073.1:0-145000 GCA_036785665.1 Chirona hameri | reverse complement strand
GAACACAATTGTTCACCAATAGGTACCTTTCTAGTTTCCATAACGTGTGGTTTATCAGTTTGCTTCTGGTTAATATTTCATCAGCAATATTTTGAGGTCCCATGATTACAAGGCACACGGAATAATTCATTGGTCACTCATTTTTAAATGTCATGATAGGTTGGGAAATTCCATGCATCCCAGTCCCAGACAAAACATGACACGGGACGAACAAACCGACTTTCAGGGTCGCGCATTCTTTCGGCCATAAGCGTTCGCCCAAGTTTTCCCCCAGTTTGCATTTAAACAAATCATATTTAACAATTTGGTCGGGTAATATAGATTGAGAAAACGACATCACCACACATTGAATCTTACCTCCGTGAAAGGCGTCGACCAAGGCGGGATTAAGGGTTTCTTACTCGTTTCTTCTCCTAATTCTTGTCCAACGTACTGAGTTCCAAGACTATACTTACAAAAACTATTATTTGCTAATTATAAATTGTCTACGATCTGAAAAACGCGATACATGTTTACCATCTGAAAAAACGCGACACATAGTTAATTCATCGTGGGGTGCTAGTAATAATTTACGGATCCGCTATCAAAATATAATGTACAAATATTTGAAGAACTTGCTTGAACTTGAACTTGAATATTTTAAGAATTTTAGAAAAAAAAGAAATAGATATCAGCTAATTAATAACACAAAAATAGGACGAAATGTAACAAAAATAGGACAAAACAAAAATAGGACGAAATAGGACGGATTTAATCTTGTTTGTCGCGAGGTTTATAAGCATTGTATATTTTCGTGACCACCTTTTTCCAGTAGAGGATACATGCGTACCTACTCAGTCAATTTTGCCACCCCTGGCAAAAATCCGTGGCGCCGCCCCTGGTGAGATCAAAACCTCGGTGCTCTCCTAACTGGGCTACAGGGGCCGACACTACAGGGGCCGGGCTGCTTGCCAGCTTCAGGCTTAGGTACCTGTTCAACATGAGTCCCTTTCATTTACTATTTGAGTCAGTCACAAAGTCAGTAAAATAGGCGTACATAAGGTATTTGTAATTTGTAAAGGTATTTGTAGTACTGTGAAGTTCAAAATGTATCATACTTTGACAATGTATCATGCTACAACCATTGACAAAGTCATACCTTATTGGTGTTTGATTTGTTTCATTCAATTTATGTACAATTACACTTAACAATACTTAGGCTTATAGGTGTATACTTAGACTTATACTTGGGCTATTAAACAATGCTTCATATTCTCTGCTACAATTATTTAGCTTCATTTACAGGACTAATGAAATCACATCACCATTGCAGTAGTTGGAGAATAAAATTAAACACTGATAATGCATGTTCGTGATATTGCAGACTGGTGTTGATAGTTATTGTGAATTGCTGTTCTGTCACATCCAAATAGCTAGAGATACAGTGACATGTTTTTGTCTTGTTTCATTTTGGTAAAAATTGAAATTGTTTTCTTTGACTGAAAGCCCACACCCACTGTTCTGCTCAGACGTATGGATTAAAAATGCACCATTGTGTCACGCTCACAAATTCCTCCCCTTGTCTCTCTGTCAGCAGTCTGGCAGGTTGCTATGGAGATGAGGCGACTCGCTGGAGGAGCAGCTGCAGCTGGCCGGCTGGGGTGACCTGGACCTGAGCCAGCTGCGCTCGCCGTCGCCGCTGTCCCCGCCGCTCTCCGCAGCCGGCGCCGCCTCCGGCATCCAGCCGTGTTCGTCACACCGTATGACGCTGCGGTGCCGCTCTCCCCGTGGATCGCTTCCTGGACGCCTTGCAGCAGGGTGACGGAGAGCCCGAGGAGCCGCGGCTGACCCTCAGTCCGGCCCCGGTCCCGGCCGACGCCTCCCCACCGCCGCCGCTACCTGGAGCGAGATGAGCGAGGAGCCGGCGTCGACGCCGCGGCCCGGTCGGCGCCGCTCTCTGGTGCCGCTGAACGCGGCGCCCACGTCCGTCTCCGGCATCAAGTCGCGTCGGCGATCGTTCGGCGGCCGTGGCACGGCGGAGACGGTCGACGGGATCTGGCCGACCCGCCCCAGCTGAGCGACAGTGTCGGCAAGGAGAATGGCTGGCTGGGCGTCGGAGCGTCGCACTCATCCCCCTCGCCGCCAACACAGACCGGACTGAAGAGGAGTCTCGCCGCCTTCGAGGCAGACTCCCCGGGGGTCGCGGCGGAACAGCGGCGGACTCGGAGCAGCGCGGCCGGTGGGAGCGCGATAGGGATCGTGCCGGTACCGGAGGAGGACTGCGGAGACGGGACCGGGGCCAGGACGGTCCGGGCTGGGACCGAACTTGGGAGGTCTGAGGACCAGGACATGGTCCCTGATCCGGCAAAGGTCGCTGGCAAACCGCGGCGCTCAGTTACTGACAGGAAGCAGCGGTGCCGGTCGCCGGGGGTCTTCGGGTGGCTCCCGCCGAGAGCGCTCCCGCCGCCGAGTCACCACAGGAACTACCAGACGGCCCGACTGCCGACCGGGCTTCGCTCAGCTCCGCCGCAGCCCCCGTATAGTGGGGCTCCACCGCCATCGCCGCTGCCAACGCCGCGCCTCCCGCGATCTCCACTGAGCCGGAACAGACCGACTTCCGCCTTCCGCCAGAGCTGGAGAACTATTCACTAACCGCAACTACGAGCCGCCGGCAGAGAGCGGCTGTCGACCATCGCCGAGGAGGGGGCTCCGCCGCCGGCGGGGGCCGTCCGCGGCGCGAGCCAGCACTGTCTCGACCTCGACAAGGTGCGCAAGTGCACCATGCAACTGACCCCGGCGAAGCAGAGGCTGCGCAAGCTGAAGGCCAGCGTGTCAGCAGCCTCAGCAAGGCGCGCAGCCGCAGGGACTGGCCATCCGGGAGGAAGATGGAGAAGCTGCTGGATGACAGAGTAAGGAGTTGGACCTGTTTCACCAGGAGGAGGAGGCGCGCGCGGCACAAGCCACGAAGGAGGAGGCGTCGGTGGTGGGCGGCGCTGCTGCCGAGACGGTGGCTGGTGCGCCGGAAGATGACGTCCAGGTGAATGAGGAACCCATGGACGTTGAGCTGGCGCCACCGCCTCCTCCACCGCCGCCGCCGGTCGCGGATCTACCTTCGCTACGGACCGCCGCCGCCTCCGCCGATGCCCGACCTGGGCGGGCTCGCCGGCCCGCGCGTGCCTGACGCCGCGGCTGACGGCGGACGGGCCGGCTGGTCGAGTGCCGACAGCACACTGAGCAGCAGCGGTAGCGGTGATCTCCTGCTGGAGCTCACTCGCTCCAGCGTCGATTCGCCGCTGTCCGACGGCCCGGCGGCGGGATCGGGGGGGGGGGAGGGGCGGTGGGGGTGATCGCCGGCGGTGGCGCGCTGGAGCTGGCGTGCTCAGCCGGCCGGCCGGCCGGCCTCAGTGACGGGAGGCGGCGTCCCCGTGCCTCGGTGGCCGACTCAACAGGGCCGTGCTTCTCGCCGGAGATGAATCCGTGTGACGTCACGGCAGATGATTACGTCACGGGATGAGCAGTGACGTCACGGGATGCGTGGTGATGACACGAGATGTGCGTGACGTCATTTGATGTGCGGGACATCATATGATGTGATGTGCGGTGACGCCATATGATGCGTGGTGACGTCATATGATGTGCGGAGACGTGTGACATATGGTGGTTTATGGGTTTGAGATGTATCATACTGTCATGTGGTGACTGGCGACTGCTTCATGTTCGAGGCTGTCACATGATGTGTGGTGACTTCACGTGGTCTGTGGTGACGTCGCGGAGCGTGTGCTAACGTCACGTGATTCGTGGTCCCGTTATGTGCTGCCTGAAGTAGGGTCACGTGTTGTGATGTGCAGAGACAGGTACAGGTGATGTGCAGGTAGTTGTACTCCGCGGCTTGAGGCCGACATATCACATTGAAAGCAATATTTCACTCAGCTGCCTTCAATGTTTCTGGACGTGCCACAGTCCCTTCCATGGTGTGAGTGCTACTTCTTGTCCTCTGCCCTGTTTAACCTGTGAATACAGGTTGTTTGGTAGTAATTCTCGTCATTCCGTGGGCTGCATCGTGCCATGTGACTTCCAGCTGATACCATCAGCTGGCATGCTCCGTCAGATCTGTTTTCATTATCAGGATTTGTGTGTATGTATGAAGGCTTATCGAGCTGCCTTGTCTGTTCATTATCATAAGACCTGTAACTGCGCTGTAAAATGTTCCGTTCCACAGCCGTCGTGTCGGATCAACAATGCGCGCTGTGGTGTGCATAGTGCAAAGAATACACTTTGTTGGAATTAATGACATTATCATCTTGAGCTGATATACGTAGATAAAAATGAAGGACACTAGTATACTAGAAAACAATTGTTAATTGAAAACAATTGTTTAACACAGAATCGTCTGAGATGATCGAATTACACTCCCAAACTCAAGCACCGCAAGAATGTACGATTGGTTTTCCGAGGTAACGGAAGGGTAAATGAAATTGGTTGTTGTAAAATGTGTTTGAGCCAGGGACGTAGCCACACACAATTTGTTTGGTGCTGGGCCAGTCCGGTGTTTGGTCCCCACTGCCACAAGGGCGGATCCAGGGGGGGGGCGAACGGGGCCATGCCCCCCCAGCCTGTTTAGGGGGGGGGGCAAACTATGTTTTGCCCCCCCCCCCCCCCTCCCCAAGACGTGAAATCTAATGCATACTATATTTGCGTTTTTAGAACGGTACTGGGCATCCCAAAATTGCAGCAGTCAAAATCAAGCTAGCCACAGTCAAAAACTGAAAAATTTCGCGGCATGACACAAGTTTCTCCGTGGGGGCATCTTTTTGTGGCAAAAAGGTACCCCCATTTTCCCCCGCAGATTTGGGCCGGTCGCCTTACTTTGGTATTCGAGCTAAGAAATTCACTTTTCAAATTCACAACAAACAACAAAAAAAATCCGAAAAAAAAGTTTTTCCTATTTTGGACGGTCAAAAACACAAAATGTCGAATATTAGAGATCGCCATTTTGAAGAAAATGTCATTTATTTTCTTTTGACGTTTTTATTTGCAATTTGCTTCAAAACTATTTTCTACGATTGTTCAAACATTTATCGTTTTTCCGCCAAAAATGGCATGACATGGCGTCATTAAAACGTCATTATTTCCCACAATACTGCATTAATTCAATTGGACTTTAGGTGAGAAGGCGTAGAATTGATGCAGAAAAATGTACTGAAAGTTTGACGTTGATATCTATTATAGTTTTGAAATTATTGAGAAAATCCGGGAGGGGGGCTGATTCTGCTCTCCCTCTCAATGGCCCCTTGGCAAGCCGAGAGGCCCCTAAGCAGACTCTAATAGCCCCTGTGCAGGTTCGAGAGGCCGCTGAACAGGATCAATGGACCATTGGGAAAGCTCGAGAGGCCCCTGCACAGACTAATGACCCCTAGGCAGGTTCAAGAGGCCCTTGAACAGACTCAATGGGCCCCTGGGCAAGTTCGAGAGGTCCCTGGGCAGTTTCGAGAGGCCCCTGAACAGACTCAATGGGCCCCTGGGCAAGCTCGGGAGGCCTCTGGGCAGGCTCTAGTCTAATGGCCCCTGGGCAGGTTCGAGAGGCCCCTGAACAGACTCGATGGTCCTCTGGGAAAACTATAATGGGCCCCTGGGCAGGTTCAAGGGGCCCCAAAACAGACTATAATGGGCCCCTGGCCAGGCTCGAGAGGCCCCTGAACATACTCAATGGGCCCCTGGACATGCTCGAGAGGCCACTGGGCAGGTTTGTTGGACCGTGGGTGGGCTCAATTGGCCCCTAGACAAGTGGACATGCTCTAGAGGCCCCTGGGCAGGTTTTTGGGGCCCCTGAGTGGGCTCAATGGGCCCCAGGGCATGCTCGAAAGGTCCCTGGGCATGTTTTTGCACACTTGAGTGGGCTCAATGGGCCCCTGGACATGCTGGAGAGGCCCCTAGACAGTTTTTTGGGCCCCTCGGTGGGCTCAATGGGCCCTGGGACATGCCCAAGAGGCCCTCTGGGCCGGCTTCGAAAGCCCTTCAGTGTCTCTGAAGGCCCTTGACATGCACCAGAGTAACCCTTGCCTGGTTTGAGGGCTCCTCTGTGACTTTTTGAAAGCCATTTAGCTAATGCAAATGGTATCTGGGCCAATCTCGGCGGGGCCCCTGTGACCCGTAAGGGGGGGGGGACAATTACCCCCCTTGCCCCCCCCCCCCCCCCTGGCTGCGCCCCTGTACCTTATGCCATACAATACATTTTCGATTAATTATGTACCAACCTTTTTTTGAAGAACCTTCTTATATCCATATTTATTTCAACCACGGTTAAAACACGTGGGAAAGAAAAGACTAAAGAGGCAAATGTGGTAGGGACAGGCACAGAAGTCAGAACAGACAGACACTATGTTTTATTAGGAAACAGTACACAAAGTGTGCCGTAAACAACCAACAGAGCCCATTTCGCGCCATGCCTCATGTCTTCTGCTGTCGAAACGCTGTTTAAATTGCTGCCAAATTCCCTTCAAAAGGGGAAAAAGGCTTTTCCAAACACACATGCTTTTCCAAACGCCTACGATATTGACAAAATGCATTGTTTCCGAGTGAAGTGCAGATAAATGCCTGGGGAGACTGTCCAAAACTGGAGGGGATAATCCCCCCAGCCTAACGGCTGGGGGGGGGGACGGTGTCCCCCCCGTCCCCCCTGTGGCGACGCCCCTGTCAAATTACCATTTTTAACCCTAGAAAACATTGCACCAGGTGGGTCAGAGTACAGCACATTACCGCTCATTATAACCGTGCCGACCACGGCGACCAGGCGCTTCAGCTATAACAGGCGCTCCAGGCGACGGCTAGCAACCCCTGGGCAGGCTGGAGGGCCCCGTTCTCAGACTCAATGGCCCTCTGGATAAGCTCGAGAGGGCTCTGAACAGACTCGATGGCCCCTTGGCAAGCCGAGAGGCCCCTGATCAGACTCTAATAGCCACTGGGTAGGTTCGAGAGGCCCCTGAACAGGATCAATGGACCATTGGGAAAGCTCGAGAGGCCCCTGAACAAACTCTAATGGCCCCTAGGCAAGTTTTATGGGCACCTGGGCACCTGGGCAATCCTCAATGGGCACCTGGGCAAGCTCGAGAGGCCCCTGGACAGGTTCGAGAGACCCTGAACAGACTCAATGGGCCCCTGGGCAAGCTCAAGATGCCTCTGGGCAGGCTCTAATGGCCCCTGGGCAGGTTCGAGAGGCCTCTGAACAGACTCGATGGGCCTCTGGGAAAACTATAATGGGTCCCTGGGCAGGTTCAAGAGGCCCCAAAACAGACTATAATGGCCCCTGGCCAGGCTCGAGAGGCCCCTGAACATACTCAATGGGCCCCTGAACATCCTAGAGAGGCCACTGGGCAGGTTTGTTGGGCCGTGGGTGGGCTCAATGACTTTTTGAAAGCCATTTAGCTAATGCAAATGGTGTCTGGGCCAATTTCGGCGGGCCCCCTGTGACCCGTAAATGGGGGGGGGGGGGGAATTGCCCCTTCCCCCCCCCCCCCCTCCCCCTGGCTGCGCCCCTGATCTAGGGACAGGAATATAAGTAGACACGTGAGATACTGCTCTAAGACACGTGAGATACTGCTCTAAGACACGTGAGATACTGCTCTAAGCATAAAACAGCGTGTCCATGGGCGTCGCCGGCGGGGGGGGGGGGGGACGCGTCCCCCCCCCCCCCCAGTACAAAACAAAATCAGGGGGGCGTCCCCCATCCCCAAGAAAGCAGACTTGCACTTGCTTGATTTTTTCTGTCTGAATTCGTTCCAAAGGATATCTAACTTAATTTATTCTTAGCTCAAATAACATGTAATTTTTAACCATATATCGTTGAGTCCTTTCTTTGTACTTAAATATGTACAGGGACGTATTTAGGAGGGCACTTCACCATGGGCGCCGAAGGCGCCCTCATGTACCGAAGGCGCCCTCACGCACCGAAGGCGCCTTTGGTTCATGAAAGGGTCTCACATTCAGCGAAGGGCGCCGAAAGCGCCCTTTGCTGAATGTGAGGCGCGCTCCGGCTGAATATGAGGCGCGTTCCACTGAATGTAAGGCGCGCTCCGATACATTCCTGAAGGCGCCCTCCCACATACCTCTAAAGGCGCCCTCCGATACACCTCTAAAGGCGCCCTCCCATATACTTCCAAAGGCGCTCTCCCACATAACTTCAAAGCGCCCTCCCAAATACTTCCAGAGGCGCCCTCCGATACACATCTGAAGGCGCCCTCCCACATAGCTCCGAAGGCGACCTCCAATATAACTCTGAAAACGCTTTCCTACATGCCTTCAAAGGCGCCCTTTGATACACATATACCTCTGAAGTCGCCCTCAAACATACCTCCAAAGGCCTCTCATATACCTTCAAAGGTACCCTTCGATACATATCTGAAGGCGCCCTCCTACATACCACCAAAGGCGCCCACCGATGCACCTTTGAACTTCGAAGGCGCCCTCACACATACACACAGGCTCCAAAGGCGCCCTCCGATACATCTCCGATGGCGCCCTCCCACATACCTTCAAAGGCGCCCTCGAATACACTTTATCAGGCGTCCTCCAATACATTTCCGAAGGCGCCCTCCGATACACCTCCGAAGATGCCCTTCCTCCAAAGGCGCCCACCAATACATCTATGAAGGCGCCTTCCCACAGAGTCCAAAAGCTCCTCAGTAGAGATGCAAAAATTTCCCCAAAAACAGGAACCGGCCCCGCACCGCCACCGCTCATACATGAGTTGGGACCGGCATCAAGGCCGGCCACATGTGGCAGCACCCGCCAGGCCCGGCACGCGGTAGCTAGGAATCTGCATGTATACTTCATTCTACACTTAAAATCTTTTAGCAGGAATATTTATAGTTTGCAATGTGCATTTTGCACCATTTTAACACACACCACATTGAAACACCAATGGATAATGGATATATATGGACCATGGAGTAAAGAAATCCCACACAAGTCAGAACTTGAGATAAATAACCAACAACAGACTAACAGGAAAGTCGAACAGGTCAAGGTGAGTACTTCTTTCATCTTTGATGGTTTGCAAAAATAAAAAAAACAAAAATAAGACGCATGATAGATATATAGATCATGCAAGTCCAAACAAGCAGCTTAAAAGTATGTAATAAGTATGCATTCATCACTCAACATCACACAATGCAATGTTTGGGTTGTAATTGTAATAGCTTCTACAAACAATGTTGAGGTAAGAGGTACTACAACCTACTTACTTATTTGATCAATGTTGACATGGACTAGTAAATACTAAATATACTTCACAGGATAATGGGGAAAAGGCAAGTTTTCCTGGACATTTAAGTATGACAAACGTACTAAAAACATTGGGAGTGACAATCATATCTTGAATGATAAAAGTAAAATAATCAACCTGTTTTAAATTACAGAGTATCCTCGGTTTTCTCACTATCCAAGCCAAGATATCTATAACTAACATCCAAGCCAGTCACACACAGAGCCACTCTTATACGGCCTTGTCACATATTTATACAGCCTTGGGCAGTGGGCACAGATAAACAAAGCTTGAGCTACTTCACTGCCAAGGCCAAGGTCGTACAACTGCCTTGGTACAACTTCACACGTCCGTCAAGCTAGCAGCAGATTCATATTCGCGAATCTGCTGCTGCCAGACAGATATTCGCCGGGCTCCAATATACTGCTACTGGCAGCAGATTCGGCGAATGTCTGTCAGCTGGCAGCATATTCGTGAACAACTTCCGCGGCCTTCTTGGCGCATCTTAGACGCGAGCAGCAGATTCAGATATTCGCCGGGCTCGAATATACTGCTACCAGCAGCAGATTGGGCGAATGTCTGTCAGCTGGCAGCATATTCGTGAACAACTTCCGCGGCATTTTTCGCGCATCATCTGAACGCCAGCAGCAGATTCGCAACGTGATGTGTTTGAGTTGAGTTGTTCGGTGAGAGATGGGTACCTTCTAGATAAGTAGGTATTGATCAACGTATTACTGACTTGAAGCAGTCAGTGAGTAGCACCTCTAACCTCCTACTTACCTAGAAGGTACCCATCTTTCACCGAACAACTCAACTCAAACACATCACGTTGCGAATCTGCTGCTGGCGTTCAGATGATGCGCGAAAAATGCCACGGAAGTTGTTCACGAATATGCTGCCAGCTGACAGACATTCGCCGAATCTGCTGCTGGTAGCAGTATATTCGAGCCCGGCGAATATCTGAATCTGCTGCTCGCGCCAAAAAGGCCGCGGAAGTTGTCACGAATATGCTGCCAGCTGACAGACATTCGCCGAATCTGCTGCCAGTAGCAGTATATTCGAGCCCGGCGAATGTCTGTCTGGCAACAGCAGATTCTCGAATATGAATCTGCTGCTAGCTTGACGGACGTCAACTTCACTGCTGTGCGTAATGGCGGCTGAAGTATTTGACAATTGTGAAGCATTGAGCTCAAAACGGCGCAGACAATTAATCCCGTCACCGAAATGACTAACTTTATCACCATATATAACTTTAAATCACCAAAATGAAAATGTCAACATATTGCGGATTCGGCAGATGGACTTCTTTAAAAATATTTAAACTTCAACTGACACCAAGGGTTAAGATTTGATACTACAGCTTATTTTCGAATACGAACATGAACAATTGTCTTCACACAATTCTGAGGCGTCGCGATTCTGAGGTGTGAAGTTGTGAATATCTGTCAAAGTGACACATCGCGAATATCGATCTACTGCTTAATTGACACACGTGATTCTTTTACGGTCCAGTCCTGGCGAATTCGTCGCAAATGTGACTCATCAAAACACATTGTTTGGAAATTGGGTTTGAATGTGTTGTCGGGGAGTGTGTCACTTGTAATTATGCAAGGTCATATATAAATTATGGGGCTATTGTGATAAGAAGTTGAAGTGGAACTAGACAGGTTTGCATTCTGGGATAGGTCTTGGCCACTTAAGATTTATTTGCAAAATGTTTTTTGTTTGTGTTTTACAGTCTTTCCACCTTTATAATTGTAATTGCATAAAGTACAATATTTGTTCACTACCAAAACTACAAATGATATGACTTGAATATGTCCTTTCTCATGTGGAACTAAATAGTAAATATGTGTCAATAAATATTCTCAGTAATATGTATTTACAATAGTATTAACAATAGTATTAACAATAATTATTATCATATACGTGGGTGGTTTTGTTCCATAGGTACTATTTGTTATACAAAATAATTTGGGGTGACCTGTGGCAATGGGATGACTAAATATAATATTGTATGCCACCCCACCTAGTTACTAGTGATGACAGTGGAATATGATTTGGGGTAGTTGTTTCTGTTTGACTGCACTCGACTCGCACTGCTGCAGTGACTGAGCTGATGAATTGATCATGAATTGACCCTGTAGTTTGATTTATTAAGTTTCACTGGTGTGTCCACTCCTTGCTAGGTCGTACTATTTATCACTTTTAATTTGTAAACTGGGACATTGTTATGTGTTATGCTGGTGTTTTACTGTTGTATATTTTGTTTTCACAATTTATCATGATCTTTAAGCATGTATGTTCTGACTTCTGCCAATATTTATTTCTATTTAATTATTTTTTTTAATGATAACTTGTGCTGAGCCCGGCATGAGACCGGCAAGCCTGAGTTCAGACACAGCTTCAGGCACGCCGGGCCTGAATTTGGGCCCAGCGCCGGCTCCGTGGTCCTGAAATTTGCGTCTCTAGTCGCTACCTCTTTTTGTTCTCGAGATATAGACGGGTTTTGATAAGGACATCCATTTATGGCCTACATTTTACCTTTTGTTGACCTCTGGTGACCTCATTGACCTAAATGACCTGACCTAAAATAATGACTTAGTACTTTCATTGGACTTTGTTTGTTTTGAGCTATCCAACCTGTTTCTGTTTGTCGCTATACGTTGCATGACTTTTGAAATCTTGTAGGGGCGGGTATCCACCCCCCCCCCCCCCGTCGGTTCGAACTTGGTGCGAACCCCGTCTGCGCGTGGGTTAACCATTTTAGATGCACGCACAAGGCACCTTGAAGGTCCCAGCAGCAACACAATCAATAAGAGGCAACGCGGAACGTCTGGCCCTCAACATTTTACGCTGTCCCGATTGCTCACGTTTGTGACATATTACATTGGAAACACATAAATTCGAGGTAATTCACAGTCACTAATGTGTAGACTATGGAGTGCGGAGGGGCTTTACGCGAAACGATCCGTCGTAAGTTTGGTAAGACAGCTTCAGAAAATAGCAACGTATAAAACTTCCATTGAAAATGTTAAGCGCTCACGGGATTTTCAAGTAGCTTGTCTTAGTTTATGGCCACTGGCAGATCCAGCAGGGGGGGGGGGCAAGCTGACATGCCCCAAACCGCCCAAATTCGCCCAAAATGTGACATATTTTCTGATTTAATAAGACAAATTAGCCCGCGCCCCGCTGGGGTATTCGGTCGAGCACGCTGGGGGGGGGGGGGGGGGGGGAGGGGCAGATTCTGCCCCTTCGTTATATTCCGAACCAATAACCGCAGCGAGACGCGCAAGGCCGTAATTGAAAGCTCTCAATGAGCCGCATCTAACGTTTACGAGACATTTTCAAAATAAGGTCACATATCAGGACACGACCAGGTCAAAAGTCAAAATTAAAGTATTTTAGTTTTTGGGCCATACTTTCCATCCAAAGCCTTATATTGAGACTATTATCGCACAAAGTACTCTCAAAGATATAATGCATCTCCCGCATTAGGAAAAAGTGAAATTTTAAGCAAAGGTCAAGGTCAAGATCAGGTCACAAAAGGTCACTTTTGGCAAGAGGTCTACGACTTTCGCTTCTAAATTCTGCCGGACGCCAGGAATTGCTTGATCGGGTGGTGGGGTCAGGGCCTGCGCAACAAGCTATGCTTAGCGCGGGGCCTGACCTCGGAAATCCATCAATTACAAAAACATTCGGACTAAATTTATAAAAATAAAATAAAATATTTTACACGTAGAATTTGATAGTAGCAGCCATTTTCACAACCTGACACCATATATGGTCAAGGTCAGGTCACATAAGGTCAACATTTGAAATTGATTCATCTAAATAAAAAAGGCATTTCTCTAGACCAGTTTTGTCTCAGAAAAACAGTGGTGGCATTTATTTGTCTGTATCTGGTCAATAAAAGACAAAAAAACGTAACTTAAAAAAATGACGTCATGAGTTACTTATGCTTACGGAGCCATAAGTCAATTAAGATATTGCTTTTAAATTTGGTTTGGGTATCGTCCATACCTGGTTCACTCAGATATATTCCGTTTTTCATATCTTCAAGAAAGAATGAAATGTGAAAAGTTTTCTGGAAATTTTGTTATTTTTATTTTTAGGAGTCAAAAACCCAAACTTTCGCAAATCTGAGATAGTTGTTTTGAAGAGAATGCCATTTCCTTTCATTTGACGTTTTTCATTTACAGTCTGCTTCAAAACTCGATTTTTTACGATTTGTAAAACATTTATCGTTTTTCGACCAAAAATGGCGTGACATGACGTCATTAAAACGTCATGATCTCCCAAAGTGCTACATCAATTTCATTGAACTTTTGTGAAAAGGCGTAGAATTAATGCAGCATAAGGTACTGTAAGTTGCACGTCGATACCTATCATAGGAGTTGAGCTGAGGGGCCGAGGCCTTCTCCCATTGGGCCGAGGGGCCCTTCGGGCCCCTCGACCCAATGGTGGGGGGGGGGGGGCACGTGCCCCCTGTGCCTCCCCCTGGCTGCGCCCCTGCCTACTATAACATGCAAATCCACATGAACAATGTTGCAAATGCTTAAATACACGCATAACAAATTGGGGTACATTTTTTTCTCGTCATTTCAGCCGACCCCCCCCCCCCCCCCCCACTAAAAAATTATCGGCGAGGCCCCTGGGTACAGCTGACAATTGACATAGTTTTGCTCAGTGTAAGGCAATGTCGGAACAATACAAACTGCAAGCTGACATCTTTCCTTTTTCGATATCCCAAAAGGTCGAAAACCTAAAAAAATGGGAAAAATCGAAATTGTGTGGTTGCAAAATAAAGTGGCCCAAATCCGGGGAGAAATTCGAAATTGGGGGTAGGTAGGGTCCGCTAAAAGAACGGTTTGCCCCCCCCCCCCCCCCCAACAAAAAAAACGGCCGGCTGGATCCGCCCTTGCTAATGTTAAAATCTATGTGGGCTAATGTTAAAATCCTGCTGATCTGGGGTGCTGGAGCGATCCTCCCCTGCCCCTGGTTTCAACACTTAGTGCTGCATTGGAGGCTAGTCTATGTATGCATAGTATGCAAGTAAATGAATAAATGCTCATTGGGAATTTCAGGGTCCAGGAAAACTGGGATTGAGGGGTTTTTAATTTGTATTGTTTTTTATCATTGCATGCTAGTCGTAGATAGAGACGCAAATTTCAGGACCACGGAGCCGGCGCTGGGCCCAAATTCAGGCCCGGCGTGCCTGAAGCTGTGTCTGAACTCAGGCTTGCCGGTCTCATGCCGGGCTCAGCACAAGTTATCATTAAAAAAATAATTAAATAGAAATAAATATTGGCAGAAGTCAGAACATACATGCTTAAAGATCATGATAAATTGAGAAAACAAAATATACAACAGTAAAACACCAGCATAACACATAACAATGTCCCAGTTTACAAATTAAAAGTGATAAATAGTACGACCTAGCAAGGAGTGGACACACCAGTGAAACTTAATAAATCAAACTACAGGGTCAATTCATGATCAATTCATCAGCTCAGTCACTGCAGCAGTGCGAGTCGAGTGCAGTCAAACAGAAACAACTACCCCAAATCATATTCCACTGTCATCACTAGTAACTAGGTGGGGTGGCATACAATATTATATTTAGTCATCCCATTGCCACAGGTCACCCCAAATTATTTTGTATAACAAATAGTACCTATGGAACAAAACCACCCACGTATATGATAATAATTATTGTTAATACTATTGTTAATACTATTGTAAATACATATTACTGAGAATATTTATTGATACATATTTACTATTTAGTTCCACATGAGAAAGGACATATTCAAGTCATATCATTTGTAGTTTTGGTAGTGAACAAATATTGTACTTTATGCAATTACAATTATAAAGGTGGAAAGACTGTAAAACACAAACAAAAAACATTTTGCAAATAAATCTTAAGTGGCCAAGACCTATCCCAGAATGCAAACCTGTCTAGTTCCACTTCAACTTCTTATCACAATAGCTCCATAATTTATATATGACCTTGCATAATTACAAGTGACACACTCCCCGACAACACATTCAAACCCAATTTCCAAACAATGTGTTTTGATGAGTCACATTTGCGACGAATTCGCCAGGACTGGACCGTAAAAGAATCACGTGTGTCAATTAAGCAGTAGATCGATATTCGCGATGTGTCATTTTGACAGATATTCACAACTTCACACCTCAGAATCGCGACGCCTCAGAATTGTGTGAAGACAATTGTTCATGTTCGTATTCGAAAATAAGCTGTAGTATCAAATCTTAACCCTTGGTGTCAGTTGAAGTTTAAATATTTTTAAAGAAGTCCATCTGCCGAATCCGCAATATGTTGACATTTTCATTTTGGTGATTTAAAGTTATTTATGGTGATAAAGTTAGTCATTTCGGTGACGGGATTAATTGTCTGCGCCGTTTTGAGCTCAATGCTTCACAATTGTCAAATACTTCAGCCGCCATTACGCACAGCAGTGAAGTTGACGTCCGTCAAGCTAGCAGCAGATTCATATTCGAGAATCTGCTGTTGCCAGACAGACATTCGCCGGGCTCGAATATACTGCTACTGGCAGCAGATTCGGCGAATGTCTGTCAGCTGGCAGCATATTCGTGACAACTTCCGCGGCCTTTTTGGCGCGAGCAGCAGATTCAGATATTCGCCGGGCTCGAATATACTGCTACCAGCAGCAGATTCGGCGAATGTCTGTCAGCTGGCAGCATATTCGTGAACAACTTCCGTGGCATTTTTCGCGCATCATCTGAACGCCAGCAGCAGATTCGCAACGTGATGTGTTTGAGTTGAGTTGCTCGGTGAAAGATGGGTACCTTCTAGGTAAGTAGGAGGTTAGAGGTGCTACTCACTGACTGCTTCAAGTCAGTAATACGTTGATCAATACCTACTTACCTAGAAGGTACCCATCTCTCACCGAACAACTCAACTCAAACACATCACGTTGCGAATCTGCTGCTGGCGTTCAGATGATGCGCGAAAAATGCCGCGGAAGTTGTTCACGAATATGCTGCCAGCTGACAGACATTCGCCCAATCTGCTGCTGGTAGCAGTATATTCGAGCCCGGCGAATATCTGAATCTGCTGCTCGCGTCTAAGATGCGCCAAGAAGGCCGCGGAAGTTGTTCACGAATATGCTGCCAGCTGACAGACATTCGCCGAATCTGCTGCCAGTAGCAGTATATTGGAGCCCGGCGAATATCTGTCTGGCAGCAGCAGATTCGCGAATATGAATCTGCTGCTAGCTTGACGGACGTGTGAAGTTGTACCAAGGCAGTTGTACGACCTTGGCCTTGGCAGTGAAGTAGCTCAAGCTTTGTTTATCTGTGCCCACTGCCCAAGGCTGTATAAATATGTGACAAGGCCGTATAAGAGTGGCTCTGTGTGTGACTGGCTTGGATGTTAGTTATAGATATCTTGGCTTGGATAGTGAGAAAACCGAGGATACTCTGTAATTTAAAACAGGTTGATTATTTTACTTTTATCATTCAAGATATGATTGTCACTCCCAATGTTTTTAGTACGTTTGTCATACTTAAATGTCCAGGAAAACTTGCCTTTTCCCCATTATCCTGTGAAGTATATTTAGTATTTACTAGTCCATGTCAACATTGATCAAATAAGTAAGTAGGTTGTAGTACCTCTTACCTCAACATTGTTTGTAGAAGCTATTACAATTACAACCCAACCATTGCATTGTGTGATGTTGAGTGATGAATGCATACTTATTACATACTTTTAAGCTGCTTGTTTGGACTTGCATGATCTATATATCTATCATGCGTCTTATTTTTGTTTTTTTTATTTTTGCAAACCACCAAAGATGAAAGAAGTACTCACCTTGACCTGTTCGACTTTCCTGTTAGTCTGTTGTTGGTTATTTATCTCAAGTTCTGACTTGTGTGGGATTTCTTTACTCCATGGTCCATATATATCCATTATCCATTGGTGTTTCAATGTGGTGTGTGTTAAAATGGTGCAAAATGCACATTGCAAACTATAAATATTCCTGCTAAAAGATTTTAAGTGTAGAATGAAGTATACATGCAGATTCCTAGCTGCCGCGTGCCGGGCCTGGCGGGTGCTGCCACATGTGGCCGGCCTTGATGCCGGTCCCAACTCATGTATGAGCGGTGGCGGTGCGGGGCCGGTTCCTGTTTTGGGGGAAATTTTTGCATCTCTAGTCGTAGATGTTCCTGACAAAAAAAAATTATTTAGTCCTTTTGGACGTCATTATTGCGCGTGTATGAACGGCGGTACCCGGCCCCTTCTCCCCCTTCTGCCGATGTTGTCCAATTTGGTTGTTCTGTCTTCTTCTTCTTTTGTTTTTGGGGGGAGGATTTATAATCACCTAACACTTATAGCAAATCCCAAACTGTTCAAATTAGCAATATGTATGCCTATTTATACCTTTAACGGCATCAGCAGCTCAATAAAATAAGTTTCTGCGCAATTTCCAAACTAACAGTAGCATCCTGGCACGAGAGCAAACGTAAATACACGTCCGCTCAGTATTTTTTCTCTCGTATTTTTGACATCATCCGAAATTAGTGTCCCCATCTGCCACAGACTAAGCGCGCCACCCGCGCCACCTATGGATGGCAGCCACAAACCGCACAGAAGCGATGCTGCACTCCAGAGTCCAGACACTGTCCTGGGTACATGTGCGTAGGTTTCAGATTATATGGTTCTTTTATAACACAATGAACATTAAATGTATTTGTTTAACTTTAAAACAAAACATAAATGAGATATAAACTACTAAATTTATAACATTTGTCGGATAATTGTAGGTATATACCTATATGTATATAATAACATATAACAACAATAGTATAGTAACAATAACATAACATATACCTGTATAATAACATGTAGGTATATACCTACATTTTGCTAGTCAAAACGTTACTGTAACGAACGAGAGAGAAAAAATTCCGGCTTCGAAGGACGGGTGCTTAGTGAGTATGAAGTGAGCGCTTGAAAGATAAAATAAAGTCAAACCAGTATTTACTTCACATATTGTAAGTGCTACGAAAAGACATGTTAAATGTATTTGAAGCTAAGCATGAAAGCATGCGTCTGTTATAACAGCCGCATGCTTTAATTCTTAGCTTCAAATACTTAGATCAAATATACAAAGAAATTTTCTCCATGGGGTTTGGGTTTCTCCCAAAACAAAATAAAAGTTTCACTTCCCCCTCCCCAAACTTTTAATAACCTTCCACGCCCATGCCAATTTGGCTCTGTCCTGGCGTGGATGCTGGAGCCGTTCGTCAACTACCGACAGGACGTCGCCTGATTGGTCTGTCACCCGGCCGCCAGACACGACACCGCCCGAGGCTGCTTCTCAAGACGCCGCCGCCAATTGGTGGAAGACCGCGGCGTCGGCGGCGAGCGCGCTGCTGATTGGCTGAGGAGCTCCGGCCGGGACTGTCGTGTCTGGGAGATGCGCCAATTTCGTACGGCGGCTGCCGTCTCCGCTCCACTCTCCAGCCGCCGGGAGGGGGGGGGGCGTCTTCTGCTCCCGGACGTACCTATAGAAGAGGTCCCGTCCGCCATTTTATAAAGGAATACAGATCAAACACGTGCAATAAGCATGTGAATCACCACTCACTACGATCTTTCGATAACCGTAACCATTCCCGCATGACGGGGGGGGGGCGCCGCCCCCCCCCCCCCTTGGCTACGTGCCTGTGGGAGACCACATCTTCTGATGATGATGATGATGATGCGATTGGGGTTTACGGGCGCCACAACTGACCACCCGATACTTGACCCGGTACGTCAAATCAAGAGCCTGATGTGAACACTTCCACACATTTACACTGGATCAAGGCCATATATAGGAGGTAGAGTCATCCGGCGATTCTATGTGATCATGACGTCAGCGCGTGACGTCATGTGGATCCATCGGCGTTCTCCGCCATTGCAGTTAATCTATTTCGGGAGAAATAAATATCATCTAACTCGGAAAGTAAAAAGGTTACGAAAAAGGAAACGAGAGCGTTGGAAAGCTCAAAACGAGGCAAATCGAAATATTTTAGATTATTTTAGGTTCAGATCAATATTAAGGTCACTAGAGTTCATCAAAGGTCAGGGCCTTGTGCACGGTCCCCCTGCGGTTCGGCGGTCACCAGCTCAAGCCCCGCTCCTTCGATGAACTTTTGATTTGACCCAAACCACATGCAATTGGTATGAATCGACGTGTTCTGACGTGGCGAACACGATGCCATCACATTTTTTTAAATAATAAATTTAGTCCGAATGTTTTGTATGGATGGATTTCCGAGGTCAGGACCCACGCTAAGCAGAGCTTGTTGCGCAGGTCCTGACCTCACAACCCGATCGCGCAATTCCTGTTGGCCGGCAGAATTTAGAGACGAAAGTTTTACGTGCCCGACATACCTGGACACGGTCCGGCCCGCTCACTGACGTCACCTGACCTTGAATGCGACCACTGCCACCGGCCGCAGGTCATCCCAGTCAGGAGCAAATAGCGAGCGCCGAAGCGACTCGAACCCGGGCTGCCACTACCGGGATAGGTCAGAAGTCCAGCGTTCTCCCACTGAGCTACAGGGGAGGACAATCATTGCTGTATCTATATTTGTCCAAAAGTTATTTGCGAAAAACGTTTTTAACCGACCGCAGACGACATGCGCCAGAATTCACTACTGGGGTGACAGTAGAAGTGGACACATTACGAAGATAGGGATGACACCCCCTGCACTAGATAAGCCAGAAGGTTATGTAAACCAGCCCCCACCAGTAACGGTTGGCAGCACTCGGGCGTTTGGGCGTTAAAAACCTACTACACCATAGGGTTCCCATGTTAAATCGATGATTTTCAGACGAGGCTGTCTCGTAACCTATGGCACATATTTTAAATCCGACTTCTGGAACAGATAGCTACAAGTCTTAGCTACAACATTTCTATTTATCATTTTTCGATATTCCTGGCGTAAGGGGGATAAATGGGCTTGGGGGTTAAAAAATGTCGGAACGACCGCTGACCGCTTCCAAATGCTAATACAGTACTGAAATATACATTACTTCGACTACTACTTCGTAGTATAATTTAATATGACCGCTTCCAAATGCTACTACATGTACTGCATATACACTACTTTGACTGCTACTTGGTATATTTGCTGGCGTTTAATTCAATAAATAAAGACATAATCTATGGAAATACAAGTTATTGATAGCAAACAATACGTTTAATTTATAATAGACAAAACAATTACGATACAAATTATATCTTGTCTAATTCATTTGGGCGTTACATTCCTTACTGTTCTACCCGTTGTTATATTACCCTGATGTAAACTTAGTAGGCAGCCTACCGATTGGGCAGGACAAGAGCCATCGACCTTGAACTCGGCTGACTACCGAGTGACGTCACTGGCGGTAGCCGGCTCCTTCGTCGGCGCCGCGCTCATGCAGAAAACGTAGTCAGCCGCCAGTTACAGCTGTGTATTGTTTATTAGTTATAAAACAACCACAGATCGAAGCCCACTTACGGCTGTAGTCAAAACACACAACACACGCATCCTCATACATTCACGCATGCATACCTAAGACATGATGACAATGACAATAAATAAGTGAACCAATATCCCGCTACCCTACGCAAAAGTAGGGCAAGTGACTAAAAGTCAGCACCGCTGCCCCGCCCATGGGAATCAATAACTGCCTTCACTGCATGCAAACTTAAAAGCTTGAGACTTAAAAGTAGTTGAACAAAAGAAATCAGTCTCTGGCATTTCCTGGATAAATCTGTTGCAGGTCGCTGGTAGCCGCGATAAAAAGCTGTTCCGTACCGAATTCACCCTACCACCCGGCACACGAAACAATCCAGTGTGTCTCGTGCGTCGAGTGGGAACAGACAGGTGAAACATTGACACTATATTTCCACAGTCAAGGCGGTCACGAAGTACCGAATGCAAACATCTTATGTCGGATTGGATGAAACGAGCTTTGATGGACTGACATTTCAAATGTTTCAGCAGCGAAGAATAGTCCAAGGCGGGACAGCGGCGCTGGGTTGTACATCCTAATCACATAAGAAAACTGTGTTGCAGACGCTCGAGGCGTCTTAAGTGGGTTGCTGCGGCTCCAGACCAGATAATACTACCTCTCGCTGCTCGCTGTTTCGTACGGCCAGGGATTCACGAAGACGAGCGTGGTGAATTCTCAGTGCCCATTAATTCCTAGCACATGCTAAATTGTATGATTCTGCCCAAGTGAAATGCCGGATATGCCGCGAAACGCGCCGTGACATGCCGTGACTCCGCCTCCAGTGACGTCACATCAAACTTCTGGCTCAAACGAGGCGGCTATAGCGGTGTCACCCCCTGCGAGCCGCAGTCCGCACTCAAATCTTGCGCAGCACAAATCACTATCGCCCCGCTGAACGGCCTCTGTTCTGTACTCATCAAAAGATGCATACCCGAACGGAGCCAGAACGGCGACACACTACCGTTCTGTCTCCGTTGTAATTGAACAGCGTGTGGCGTTCACATTCCGTTTCCCAGCCGCCAGGCTTCGCACAGTGCTCATTATCGTTGATATTGCGCATGTTTTGTTCCGTGAACAAACGAACTCGTGATCGCTTGCTTAAATATTTTATAGAGCTGCAGGATTATCTTATAACTCCAGGAATATTTTAGAGCTGCAGGATTAACCGAAGGTTGGTTTCCTCATTGCAATAATGTACTATTCTTTAGAATTGTGTTTTCCATTGGGAAACTTAATTATATATAGGTGCAAGTATCATGCCAGAAGTGATCATTTGCAAAGGTGTGGTACCTTCTTGACTGTCTAAGCTTTGTCACCGATTACTCCACCGATGGCTATATATTTGTCACCGATTAGAATGGCAGAACGGTAACTTTTCCCAGCCCTGGAGGGCGGCCATGTCCTTATGAGGGCAGCATAATGCGTTGTGAGGGCGGCAAGCTTTCTTCTGAGGGTGCCAGGGTGTCTTTCAAGAGTGCTACGACGCTGTCGGTAGACACAAGGGCGCCCTGACGGCCTCCCGAGAACGCTACGGCGCCTTCGGCGCCGGCAAATCCTTTGCAAGAACGGCGCCGCGGTGCCCGAGGACGCCGTTTTCTAAGACAGGGGGCTTCAGCCCCTACGCCCCCCCCTGGATTCGCCACTGGCTCACGCTGATTGGTCAAGAAGCTGTCAGCAGTAAAATATGGCTCATGAGGAGATATATGAACACGGCCGAGCTGCGGACGCTGCTAATTTTTGTCGCACTTTTTGCCCATGTTAAATAGGCGGAGCGGACCCCTGATGCAGTCCACGTATTGACCCTCATGCTGATTTATCTGTGCACCAGACTTCATGAACATGTTGCCTAGGCGTAGACCAATTTTTGACGTCTGTCTGAAAACCTCCACTTCCAATTTGTCCAATAATTACTGGTAGTCAATATTAAAGTCAGTGTTGATTTTCGGAGCCCATTTTGTGTTCTTGTAAGTTGTACAATCTGTCCAGCTTAAACAAGACCGAGCTTCTCTCAAACAAAACGATACCACTGCCATGCTAATCGCCTATTAATTGATCGTTGCCAATCATAATTTTCGAAGATAACTTCAAACATTTATTTTGACACCTATTGGTGTGATTATCGTCACGCAGTATTTCCCCAGCAGTTCAACTAAGGCAATCTCATCCACCCAACTCCGTTATTCCAGAACATAGAGGGATCAGCGGTGAAAGTTTTCAGGCTCAGTTGATTGGCACAGAGAATGGGCCGCATGGGGAATGGTTTGAATGGCCAGAACAGCGCGTTAGGTTAACTGGCAATCACCAAGTCTGCCGAAATCGTTAGCAAGACAACTGAGAGATGAGGATTCGACACGAGTGTCGGCCAGACTGGTTATTGATTCGACACTGATTTAATCGATTGGAATCGTTCAATCAAAATTCCTTGAATAAAAAATAATTGATTCACCACCAGATCTTTTGATGCATGAATCGTGATTGAATCAAACCCCGCATCAAATCAAGGCTGATTGAATACAAAGATTTAACGATTCTTAACAATTCAAGTACACTGGTAAATTGTGCAAATGCACGCAGTCCAGTATCCTACCGCATTGGAAAATTTGGGTGAAAAATGACACCCTATGGGTACTATTTTCCACTTTTTTTCTGCGTTTTATTGTGAATTTTCCAATCTTTATTTCAAAATGTATTGGATAATTGGAACCCTGATGCTGATTTATGAATGCAATGATAGGGACAGCCCGTGTACACTGAGAAAAAAATGACTCTTCTACGGATCAAAGAAGAGTTGTCTAAAATGTCCTATTGCAAAACTCTTCCAATACCCTCCCATGACTCTCAGAATGGTCCATCCAAAACTCTTCCATGATTCCACGAAAACTCTTCCATGGTGCCACGAAAACTCTTTCGATGTATACAACTCTTTTAGTACTCTTCCAGAACTCATACTATATTCTTTCTTGACTCTTCAATGACTCTTCAATTTACTACCTATGACTCTTCCAGAATCCCTTAATATTTCTCACTGGGCGATGTAAAAAGGCCCTCCCCCAAAAACTCGATCAAATGTGTTCAATGTGTTTATTATCGAACAACCCGACACTGCACAACAGAGTTCTGCAAACTACAACAGAGCTTCGATCTCCTGCTTCACCACATCCTCCGGCTCCATTTCTGCCTCGAGATCTAGCACGTAGCGTCTGAGTATCCAGTTGGTGTTTTTGGTGCTTTTCTTAGTTGTCTGGTTAAAGATATAGTGCGCAAGTACTCACAGAAGAAGAGCGCTATTCAGATCCCCACAGGCGGCCACCTGTACGCCTTCAACCATGCAGACTTGTCAATGATTCATATTTGTCATGAATCGATTCACAGTGATTCACGGACCATAATGAATGATTCAATCATGATTCAATCACTCAACATTTCCATAATGAATGATTCAATCTTGATTCAATCACTCAACATTAAAGGGAAGTGTCGACTCCTTTGTCTAACTCCTTTGATTTTGAATGTGCGACTCTAATATTTTATGAGCGTGATAGGGAGGTCATGCTCTACCTGTGTGCCAATTTGAATGCACACCAGAATAGTCTGCTGTTTGACCTTAAACATATGACCTGCTCTGCTAACTCCTTTGATTTTAAATGTGCGACTCTAAGATTTTACCAGAATGATCACTAGGTCGTGATCTATCTGTGTATCAATTTTGAAGCCAATCCAAATAGTTCGCGAATGTATTTCCGAATGTGAATGTGAATGTGAGGCAATTGGACACGCGTGTTGTTTATTTTGATTATAAAATGATATTTATAATATTTATTATAATTGCAAATTCCAAGTTCCAAAAGTATTAATGACTTTACGTTTCACTTTTTAAGCGAATAGAACATTTATTTTGATTTTGCATTAGGTATTATTTTTTTATAAAGCATGATGTGGAATAAAGCGGCGCCGATGCGACAGTGATATTTGGGACATGCGGAGGTCATGCAAATGTTTGTTTATGATTTCGTTTTTGATATGGTATAGCCTAGAAATTAGGAAAAGGTGGGTACTTTTTGATAATTTTTCGTGTGAAAAAGGTGTGCGTGTACAGTGTGGTTTATGAACCAAAGTATGAGTTATCGGTTAGTTACCTTTTCTAAGTATTTAGGTACCTACCCCTAACCCTACCAGTTCCAAGGTATTCACCTAGTTAGGGCTGATTGAACAGTGGCTTTGTGCCCACTGGAGTTGGACATAAAGCCTCGCTTTCTTTACGCATAGATGAATTACAGGCTACAGCTCAGGACACAGAGCTCATATAATTGGCCATTAAGTGCCTGGTTTGTCCACAGGGCACAGATGAATGCTGGGCCGCTGTTATATTTTGTGGACAGTTTATGCTGTTCGACCAAAAAAGAATGATTCTTTGAGCGATGAATGATTCAATCAGCCTATTTTCTCTGTATGAATGATTCAATCAGTGACTCACAACAGGTTTGCGCATGAGGTGAATCGATTCATGAGTCATTCATTTGAAATAAGAATGATTCAATCAAAAGTAGTCGATTCACATTGAATCATTGACAAGTCTGCAACCATGACGATGCTTCCGCTGTCGTCTCCGACGTGAGGACCACCGGCCGCGTCAGCAGTGCATCTTCTGTGCAGATTGTGTCATACTCCCTAAGGAGTCTGAGAACAGTCTCGGCATCATCCTCTGGAAAACAAAAACTATTATTAACACGCGCACGGCCGGGAGTCTGCGCCAAACACGAACGGCCGGGGGGTGGATGGGTGATTTCAGCCCCCCCCCCCCCCCCTAAGATCTCGAAAACAACGCAACGCAGCGACAAGCGAAAAATGGCATTAGATAGCTTGAGACAAGCTCTATCGAAAGTATGTCGTTTTTTATGTCCAGTCTGGCTATATCAGTTAAAACCGAATGTTAAAGGTTCACTATTCCCTTTAACATTAGCGCAGTCAGCTGTTGGAGCCACTTCCAACTAGTGACGTCATGGGTAAACAGCTCTATTTCTAAAATATTGACCTTGATGCGTTAGCCGAATCATAAACAAGTGTTCGACGAAAGCTATAGAAAACTGCGTTTCTTGCCCTGCACCCTTTCCGCCTGGGCCGTAGATACCTACATATTTTCTACAGCATTTTAGTGACTGGTGGTGGTGGACATAGCCTTCACTTATTTTTGGGGTTGGGTAATCTTTACCTTTGGTAGGGTGCCCAATGCATGTGAGGTCCTACATGCTGTTCAAAGAATACCAAAAACCTTTTCATTATTTTATCCTGGGTTTGCAGAAGCATCTATAATTTGAGGCCAACAAAGTACTCACACCTGACAGGTACCTAGGCACCTACCTTGAGTAAAGATTACCTATAACCTTTCCATTACATTCACCATCTTAGTTTCACAAAGAATGCAATGCCAAGACCTGCAATTTCACTTCTTGCAATCGTAAATGCCCAATATCTATATATTAAACACCTCGAATGCGCCTAATCAAAATAAACACACAACTATACCTTGGGTTCCCATGCGTAGCACGAACTTCTCTTAGAGCGCCTTGCTTGCGTCCGCTTCCGTCGCACTCGGCCAAAGAGTGCTGATATCAACATGGCGGGCGATGCAGTCGTCTGATACCGCTAAAACACTGCTAAAACTCAGACGCGTGGGTCAAGTCGGGAGTTTTCTGTGAATCTTCGAGGTAAGGAAGAGTCTAACATGAGTTTTGTAAACGCTGGCGAAGAATCGTAAGAGGATCTGAATCTTGATTCTGACAAAACTCTAGCCAATTGTCATGATGCTACCACAGGAACTCTAAAAATACTCTTGCTTCACAATTGACGCTAGGAGAACTCCTAAGAAGTCGTTGGAGAACGCTTATTTCTTGTTTCGGGAGAGTTCTGGGAAGATAAGAAGGGATATGCCCAGCATAGTAGGGTGATTTTAGGGTGAGTTCTGCATTACTTTTTGAAGAGCAGAGTCAATTTTTCTCTCAGTGTAGGGAAAGCCGGGTAATAATTGGTATAGGTAATAACTAATTCTAGTAAACCGGTAATTGGTAATTGATAAAGCCGAGTGCATATGTTTTTTGGTACAATTTTCCACTCTTTATACTTATTTTCTGCCAGAATGTTCCGCTCCGCATCCCAGCTCCAGCGCAATCCTAGGACCCCGATGCAGTCCCAGTGGCTATTTTCATTTATACTGAAATAGTATTGATGTAACACGGTTTTAATGATGATATATATCACTGATATGTATGTTTCCATTTGTATTGATTTGACATAAATTCACCACATATATTTAAATGTTGAATCAAACGTGAATCGATTAAAATATTTGTTTTGATTCTTTGAATCGGAAAGAATCAATTCTCAAAATTGTATCCGTGAATTGAACGGAGATTGAATCATTCAGATTCCAAAACGAACCATGATTGAATCGTTCCAAAAACGTTGAATCAATAACCAGTCTGGTGTCGGCCTGACACAGCAGAACCCATGGCATGCCACAACTGAACACTGAACGACATGTCAACATCCTACCCAGGACGCTATACACAATGGTAATGGACACAGAGCGTATCAATTTGTATTTGCTTTAGGTATGTTTTTCAATCTTTAGTTAAAAGACATCAACAACGTATATGAGTTGACCTCACTATGTTAGAAGTCCGACCTTCGTCCCTGGGCAAGTAACAATTTAAGAAACACGCGTACACATAAGACCGGCCAATGCACTAACCAAGTCACCAGAATGCATGTTGGTGAAGCATTGATCACACGTTAAGCAGAACGGGGCTAATATGCCGGGCTACTATACGGTTAGCACACGGCATTGTGCAAATTTTCCACCACTGCATACACTACTGATGCATGTTTTGAGGTCGTTTATTAAGTCCTGTCCAGTTTACCCTCATTCAACCATGGCGCTATGCACTGATATATGTAGCTGGTTTCTCACACGACTAACACGTTCCAGCCATAATAAGGCGTGTTCCAGAGGTTTGCGTTTGCTGTAATGACCGCTGCCCGTCGGCGCTGCCTGGACACGTGACCTTCCACTTCAAAACACCCCGGGCAAGCAGTTGCCGCGTTCAGGTCACGCGAATGTCGCCGATATGCCCGACTCAGTAACCTTGGTGTTCTTTGGTGCTACGTAGATATGCCTGCGTAGTGCGTACAGGGGCGGAATTTTATATCTCTTTGGGAGGGCCCGAGCCCCCCCCCCCCCCAATGCTGAGCTGAGCCCCCGCCCCCACCAATGGTGCTCCGGGCCACCCCCCCCAATGTTTTCCAAAATGTGTGCCCCTACAAAATTTCAAGGACTACCCGTACATATTGTTCTGTTTTGAATTTTGCGTATTTCATCATATCAAGATGTGATTCCATCTTAGGAGTATTCCATCTTAGAAGCTTACGAGCATTGTGATTCCATCTGTGAGTGCTTTTCGATTCTGATATAATGGGTACGTTGGTAGCATGGATTCTCTTCTGCTAACAAGTCCGTAGATACAAGGTTCAAGCGTTCAGATTAGCGAATAGCGAAGGGAGAGCATGACGAATTAGCGATCGGAGTGCTCCATTTAAATGGTGTTCAATGGAATTTGTAGTAAATTTCGTGTTTGCCTGGAATAAGGCTGATAGTTAATGCAGCCTGTTTGGCTCCCTGGTATTGCAATATCATAAATATCTAACATCCATGCTAAAATAATAGTTTGATACGGAGGAACATCGAGGGGATCGTGCCATCAAGGGACATCGGGCCATCGTAGCCAGGGGGCACTAGGTGTCCATGGCTCTTCCAGGAGGTTAACCGAGGTCGGCCTGAGGGGGTCCTTGGTTGACCTGACGATACCTCGGTCAGCCTGAGCGAGCCTCGTTGGGCCTGGAGGGGAGCTCGGTCGACTTGAGGGTCTTCGTCCACCTGAGGGGTTCCAGTCGGTCTAAGGAGCCATTGCTTGGCCTGAGGTTTCCCTGCCGGCCTGAACGGGCCTCGGTCGGCCTGGAAGGGAGCTCGGTCGACCTGAGGGGACAATCCGTCGACTTGAGGGTCTTCGTCCACCTGAGGGGTTCCAGTCGGTCTAGGGAGCCATTGCTTGGCCTGAGGTTTCCCTGCCGGCCTGAGTGGGCCTCGGTCGGCCTGAGTGGCGCTCGATCGACTTTAGGGGCCCTTGGTTGGCTTGAGGAGCTGTGGGAGTTTGTCCAGACCTCCCCCCCCCCCCCCCGACACTCCCGTCGGTGACGCCCCTGGCTGACAAATATTGCAGCACACACTCTCCTGAGAGGATTGTTTTTAAATTGTTTTACACTACCATCACCCCCCCCCCCCTCCCCGAATTCAAAAACGCATCAGACTTATCAAATTACAGGGGCGTCGCCACGGGTTTTGGACTGGGGGGGGGGACGAATTGAAAGACTGGTAATACCTACGGTAATACCTAGATTGATAATACCTACACCTTAACAAATTGAAGCTGGTCAGTCCTGCAGCTGCTACCAAGCATGCAAGAAGGAATAAAATAACATGTTATTGACCTTATCACAAACTAGAAAACGTACGACATGATCTATGTGGGATATTTTCCATTGATTGTGATCAATTGTGCCTTTGCATACCTAATCAGGGGCGCAGCCAGACCTTCAGAAGGGGGGGGCAAGCACCTGGGAGAGGCCCCCCACCCCCAAAAAAACCTGGATATGAAAAACTCTACGGATTTCGGCCACTTTATTTTGTGAGGCCCCCTTTTTAGCATTTTTCTTCGTCTACTTTTGATGAGCTGGATTGGACCAGGACCCTCAGTAGGCATTGTACTGAGCGCATTACTAATTTGTATTGTTACGTACAGGAAAGAAAACATATCTTAGCCATGACAACAGGTGAGGGTCGGCTTTTGAGTGTGGGGGCGGCTGAAATGACAAATAAATATACCCCCATTTTGATACGTGTATTTAAGCCTTTGCAGCATTTTTAATGTGGATTTTCATGTTATAGTAGGTAGGTATGTACTTGTTAGTTAGCGCCGCGAAGCGGCGCGAAATTTTTACAGTTTTGCCTGATAAAACCCAGAAATATAGGCGGTGTGCCTTGTAGAGGATAATAAGCTAAAAATGATATTCATTCAATTCAGCGTTACGACGAACCGATGACGATGGTTATGGCTTCGTTATAAAGACATAAAGACATAAAGACATAAAAGAAAAGTGCAACAAAGAGCCTCTTGGGCCCATCCGAGGTTGCACCCCACCCCACCCACACCCACACCCACACCCACACCCACACCCACACCCACCCCCACCCCCCTCCACCAGTCTCGCCCCTTCAAATCACCTTACTCTACCTGCATAAAAGAAGGCTAATCCCACGAGTATTTATGAACTAATCCCTTCTCTGTAAAGTATTTATCTAATCTAATTTTGAAGGAAGCAAGTGTCACTGCATCAGCGGCATCCCCTGGTAGCATATTCCAATGTCCTACAACCCTTCTACTGAAAAATGACTGTCGTAGCCTAGTCCTACTTTGCTTCATAATGAGTTTATGCTGATGACCTCTACCTCGATTTTCCCTATTGAACTCAAACATACCCTTTAAATATCCAGAATGCTGACTATTTACAAATTTGAAGACTTCAATTAGATCTCCTCTTAGCCTTCTATATCTAAGTGAAAACATACCCAATTTCTTTAATCTATCTTCATAAGGTAAACTACCAAGACAATTAACCATTTTTGTTGCCCTTTTTTGAACTCTTTCTAACAACCAGCAATCTTTCTCATATGTTGGAGACCAGGCTTGTACACAATACTCCAAATGTGGTCTAACGTATGCACAATACAGTTTTGTTATTACCTTTTCACTCTTGTAGGAAACATTTCTGTTAATGGCCCCTAGCATTCTAAGTGCCTTTTTCCTAGCTTCTACAACCTGGTCTGACGCTGATAGTCTATTGTTTACCACGACACCTAAATCTCTTTCCTTTTCAATCTGCTCCATTTTCTGCCCACCCATTTCATACCTATGTTTACTGCTAACCCGTCCAGCGTGCATAATCTTACATTTACTCAAATTGAATTTCATCTGCCATGCTTCAGACCACTCAACTAGCTTGTCCAGATCTGGTTGAAAAACATCCTGATCATGTTTTCCTCTAATAATCCTGACAACTTTTAGATCGTCTGCAAATTTCAAGACTTTGCTGTCTATACTGTTCTCAATTGCATTCACAAATATTATAAAAAGCAATGGGCCCAGGACTGAGCCCTGTGGAACCCCACTGAGAACCTCCTTCCATTGTGATTGGCACCCATTCAATATAACCCTTTGCTGGCGTCCTGAAAGCCACGTTTCTATCCAATCCAGAATCTTGCCCCTGATCCCATGAATTTTAAGTTGCAACCCCAGTCTTGTATGGGGGACTTTGTCAAATGCTTTACTGAAATCAAGAAAAGCTACATCTAGCTGTTTACCCTGATCAAAGCTATCTGTTGCAACATCCAAAAACTCCAGAAGATTAGTTAAACAAGAACGGCCCTTCCTAAAGCCATGCTGTGTATCCTTGATGAGTTCATTTTGCTCCAAGAATTCAACAATCTTATCTTTGATGATTGATTCAAGCACCTTGCAGACTAATGAGGTCAGACTAACTGGTCTATAGTTTTCCTCTTTACTTCTATCTCCCTTTTTATGAATAGGAACAACATTTGCTCTTTTCCAATCAAGTGGAATTTTACTATCTGCAAGTGATTTAGAAAATATTATGGCTAATGGAACCGACAACTCCCTTTCAGATTCTCTTAAAAGTCTAGCATGGATTTCATCAGGTCCTTCTGCCTTGTTAGGCCTTACTTTCTTTAGATATTCTAGAACAAGTTCACTACTTATGCCACCTAGCTCTCCTATAGTCTCCTCTGTCTCTAGCTCAGGCTGAAGTGCTGCAATACTACTCTGGTCCTCGATAGTAAAGACAGATTGAAACTGATCATTAAGCACTTCAACCATTTCACTGTCCTTGCTAACTAACACATCATCTACCTTAAATGGACCTATATTTTTGGAAACTGTACTTAACTTATAAAAACTGAAGAACTTCTTACTATCTGCATTACAATGTCTAGCTAAATCAAGTTCCTTTGCCCTTTTAGCTGCTCTGACCTTTTTCTTAACTGAATTTCTTGCATTCTGGTAGGCCTTCTGATTTATATCTAGTGAAGATCCCTTCAAAATGCCAAATGCACTTCTTTTAGCTTGTATAGCACTCCTTACTTCTGGGGTAAGCCAAACTGAATTGCCCTTGGTTCTGTTACGTTTGTGCCTGAGGGGTATATGCCGATTTTGAATTTGGCTTAATCTAGCTTTGAAAACATTCCAGGCCTCACATGCATCTAAACCTGCCAACTCAACGTTCCATTTTACCATCGGTAGTTATGACGATGACTACCGATGTGACGCCGCGAAGCGGCGTGAAAATGTTAATTTTAGATCCTGGAAAACGAAATGTTAATATTGGAACCAGACCGTGAGGTGAGATGGCTTGGGGAGATGATCCTGGCCTGTTTTGACTATTAGCTCTTCGGTCCAGAAAATTGTGCACCGCTGGAGCAGCTTCCGGGTGCCGATCTCCTAGTCTTTGCGTTCGCGTCGCCTTTTTCGGAACTCGGAAAACTAGCTAAACATGTCGCCTGCTTGAAACTTGAAGTTAATATTTTATGAAGGGAATGGGCCCTGGGGCCAGCAATTACCGCCAAGGAGAGCCTCTGCCAGACACTTAATGTAATTCTTTTTCCCATTTTCCAATTTTGTATAAGCAATTGCGAAACTTGTGTCATGCCGCGAAGCGGCGCGACATTTTCCAGTTTTTGATAGCTGGATTTTTACTGCACTGCAAAGACAATTTTTACGATAAATTGTTATTTTTTTCCCTCAAAAAGTGTGTGTGTGTGTGTGTGTGGGAGGGAGGTTTCGACCCTCCCCCGCCTTCTAAAAGTGGGGGAAGTTTGCCCAGACCTCCCCCGACCCTCCCGTCGGCGACGCCCCTGGCTGACAAATATTGCAGCACACATTCCTGAGAGGAAAATTGTTAAATTGTTTTGTACTACCATAACCCCCCCCCCCCCCCACACACACACACACACACACACACACACACACGAATTCAAAAACGCATCAGACTTATCAAATAACCATTTTGAAACCCAAGAAAACATTGCACCAGGTGGGTCAGAGTACAGCACATTACCGCTCATTATAACCGCGCCGACCACGGCTAGCAGGCGCACCAGCTATAGCAGGCGCTGCAGGCGACGGCTAGCAACCCCTGGGCAGGCTCGAGGGCCCCGTTCACAGACTCAATGGTCCTCTGGATAAGCTTGAGAGGGCCCTGAACAGACTCAATGGCCCCTTGGCAAGCCGAGAGGCCCCTAAGCAGACTCTAATAGCCCCTGTGCAGGTTCGAGAGGCCGCTGAACAGGATCAATGGACCATTGGGAAAGCTCGAGAGGCCCCTGAACAGACTAATGACCCCTAGGCAGGTTCAAGAGGCCCTTGAACAGACTCAATGGGCCCCTGGGCAAGTTCGAGAGGTCCCTGGGCAGTTTTGAGAGGCCCCTGAACAGACTCAATGGGCCCCTGGGCAAGCTCGGGAGGCCTCTGGGCAGGCTCTAATGGCCCCTGGGCAGGTTCGAGAGGCCCCTGAACAGACTCGATGGTCCTCTGGGAAAACTATAATGGGCCCCTGGGCAGGTTCAAGGGGCCCCAAAACAGACTATAATGGGCCCCTGGCCAGGCTCGAGAGGCCCCTGAACATACTCAATGGGCCCCTGGACATGCTCGAGAGGCCACTGGGCAGGTTTGTTGGGCCGTGGGTGGGCTCAATTGGCCCCTAGACAAGTGGACATGCTCTAGAGGCCCCTGGGCAGGTTTTTGGGGCCCCTGAGTGGGCTCAATGGGCCCCAGGGCATGCTCGAAAGGTCCCTGGGCATGTTTTTGCACACTTGAGTGGGCTCAATGGGCCCCTGGACATGCTGGAGAGGCCCCTAGACAGTTTTTTGGGCCCCTCGGTGGGCTCAATGGGCCCTGGGACATGCCCAAGAGGCCCTCTGGGCCGGCTTCGAAAGCCCTTCAGTGTCTCTGAAGGCCCTTGACATGCACCAGAGTAACCCTTGCCTGGTTTGAGGGCTCCTCTGTGACTTTTTGAAAGCCATTTAGCTAATGCAAATGGTATCTGGGCCAATCTCGGCGGGGCTCCCTGTGACCCGTAAGGGGGGGGGGGGGGCAATTACCCCCCTTGCCCCCCCCCCCCCCCTGGCTGCGCCCCTGTACCTTATGCCATACAATACATTTTCGATTAATTATGTACCAACCTTTTTTTTGAAGAACCTTCTTATATCCATATTTATTTCAACCACGGTTAAAACACGTGGGAAAGAAAAGACTAAAGAGGCAAATGTGGTAGGGACAGGCACAGAAGTCAGAACAGACAGACACTATGTTTTATTAGGAAACAGTACACAAAGTGTGCCGTAAACAACCAACAGAGCCCATTTCGCGCCATGCCTCATGTCTTCTGCTGTCGAAACGCTGTTTAAATTGCTGCCAAATTCCCTTCAAAAGGGGACAAAAAGTCAAAAGGGGAAAAAGGCTTTTCCAAACACACATGCTTTTCCAAACGCCTACGATATTGACAAAATGCATTGTTTCCGAGTGAAGTGCAGATAAATGCCTGGGGAGACTCCAAAACTGGAGGGGATAATCCCCCAGCCTAACGGCTGGGGGGGACGGTGTCCCCCCCGTCCCCCCTGTGGCGACGCCCCTGTCAAATTACCATTTTTAACCCTAGAAAACATTGCACCAGGTGGGTCAGAGTACAGCACATTACCGCTCATTATAACCGCGCCGACCACGGCGACCAGGCGCTTCAGCTATAACAGGCGCTCCAGGCGACGGCTAGCAACCCCTGGGCAGGCTGGAGGGCCCCGTTCTCAGACTCAATGGCCCTCTGGATAAGCTCGAGAGGGCTCTGAACAGACTCGATGGCCCCTTGGCAAGCCGAGAGGCCCCTGATCAGACTCTAATAGCCACTGGGTAGGTTCGAGAGGCCCCTGAACAGGATCAATGGACCATTGGGAAAGCTCGAGAGGCCCCTGAACAAACTCTAATGGCCCCTAGGCAAGTTTTATGGGCACCTGGGCACCTGGGCAATCCTCAATGGGCACCTGGGCAAGCTCGAGAGGCCCCTGGACAGGTTCGAGAGACCCTGAACAGACTCAATGGGCCCCTGGGCAAGCTCAAGATGCCTCTGGGCAGGCTCTAATGGCCCCTGGGCAGGTTCGAGAGGCCTCTGAACAGACTCGATGGGCCTCTGGGAAAACTATAATGGGTCCCTGGGCAGGTTCAAGAGGCCCCAAAACAGACTATAATGGCCCCTGGCCAGGCTCGAGAGGTCCCTGAACATACTCAATGGGCCCCTGAACATCCTAGAGAGGCCACTGGGCAGGTTTGTTGGGCCGTGGGTGGGCTCAATGACTTTTTGAAAGTCATTTAGCTAATGCAAATGGTGTCTGGGCCAATTTCGGCGGGCCCCCTGTGACCCGTAAATGGGGGGGGGGGAAATAACCCCTTGCCCCCCCCCCCCCCCTCCCTCCCCCTGGCTGCGCCCCTGATCTAGGGACAGGAATATAAGTAGACACGTGAGATACTGCTCTAAGACACGTGAGATACTGCTCTAAGACACGTGAGATACTGCTCTAAGACACGTGAGATACTGCTCTAAGCATAAAACAGCGTGTCCATGGGCGTCGCCGGCGGGGGGGGGGACGCGTCCCCCCAGTACAAAACAAAATCAGGGGGGCGTCCCCCATCCCCAAGAAAGCAGACTTGCACTTGCTTGATTTTTTCTGTCTGAATTCGTTCCAAAGGATATCTAACTTAATTTATTCTTAGCTCAAATAACATGTAATTTTTAACCATATATCGTTGAGTCCTTTCTTTGTACTTAAATATGTACAGGGACGTATTTAGGGGGCACTTCACCATGGGCGCCGAAGGCGCCCTCATGTACCGAAGGCGCCCTCACGCACCGAAAGCGCCTTTGGTTCATGAAAGGGTCTCACATTCAGCGAAGGGCGCCGAAAGCGCCCTTTGCTGAATGTGAGGCGCGCTCCGGCTGAATATGAGGCGCGTTCCACTGAATGTAAGGCGCGCTCCGATACATTCCTGAAGGCGCCCTCCCACATACCTCTAAAGGCGCCCTCCGATACACCTCTAAAGGCGCCCTCCCATATACTTCCAAAGGCGCTCTCCCACATAACTTCAAAGCGCCCTCCCAAATACTTCCAGAGGCGCCCTCCGATACACATCTGAAGGCGCCCTCCCACATAGCTCCGAAGGCGACCTCCAATATAACTCTGAAAACGCTTTCCTACATGCCTTCAAAGGCGCCCTTTGATACACATATACCTCTGAAGTCGCCCTCAAACATACCTCCAAAGGCCTCTCATATACCTTCAAAGGTACCCTTCGATACATATCTGAAGGCGCCCTCCTACATACCACCAAAGGCGCCCACCGATGCACCTTTGAACTTCGAAGGCGCCCTCACACATACACACAGGCTCCAAAGGCGCCCTCCGATACATCTCCGATGGCGCCCTCCCACATACCTTCAAAGGCGCCCTCGAATACACTTTATCAGGCGTCCTCCAATACATTTCCGAAGGCGCCCTCCGATACACCTCCGAAGATGCCCTTCCTCCAAAGGCGCCCACCAATACATCTATGAAGGCGCCTTCTCACATAGTCCAAAAGCTCCTCAGATACATCTATCCGAGGACCGAGGGCGCCCTCCCTCCATACATACATAGGCGCCCTTCGCTGAATGTGAGGCCGGGCGCCTCTGGTCCCATAGAGGGCGCCTCTGGGGCTATTTGGGAGGGCGACCTCGGAGATGTATCGGAGGACGCCTTCAGAGGTATGTGGGAGGGCGCCTTCAGGTGTATCGGAGGGCGCCTTTGGAGGCATCTGGGAGGGCTCATTCAGATGTGTATCGGAGGGCGCCCTTGGAGGCACGTGGGAGGGTTCTTTCAAAGGTGTATCGGGGGGGAGCCAGGGGTTCGGGGGGCAGCCCCAGGGGTGTATTTAGGGGGTAAGGTCAGGTGCCGCCCTCAGCCCAGGTACCGCCCTCAGACCAGGTGCCGCCCTCAGGTCAGGTGCCACCCTCAGGCCAGGTGCCGCCCTCAGACTAGATGCTGCCTTCAGGCCAGGTGCCGCCTTCAACCCAGGTACCGCCTTCAGGCCAGGTGCCACCCTCAGGCCAGGTGCCGCCCTCAGACCAGATGCCGCCTTCAGACTAGATGTCGCCCTCAGACCAGGTGTCAGCTGTCGCCCTCAGACTAGATGTCACCATCCGACCAGGAGCCGCCCTCAGGCCCAACAGGGTGCCTCTGGCCCGCGTAGTAGGGCGCCTGGAATGCCGGCAGGCGCCCTTCCTTCTACAGGGTCGGCTAAAGAGAGCGACCTGGAGTGGCCTAGGTGCCGTCCTCAAATGAGGTGCCGCCCGCAGGTTAGGTACCGCCGGCCGCCCTCAGACCATACCAGGTGAATGGTGATGTCCTCAGACCGGATGCCGCCCTCAGACCAGGTGCCGCCCTCAGACGAGGTGCCGCCCTTAGACCAGGTGCTGCCCTCAGACCAGTTGCCGCCCTCAGACGAGGTGCCGCCCTTAGACCAGGTGCTGCCCTCTGGCCAGGTGCCACTCTCAGGTCAGGTGCCGCTGGGTGAATTTTGGAGGCTAGAGAGAACAGGAGCAGGGTGAATTTCGGCAGACCTCATGGTTGGAGACAGGGCTGATTTGGACAAGCCCGTGTGCGGGTCAGGGCGGAGTTCCGCATGCCTCGGACTTCGGCAGACCGGGGAATAGGGCAGGGTTTATTTTGTGAAGCCGGGGAACGGGGTGGGTGGATTTTGGCTGGCCCGAGTGCAACATTGTCTGTTTGCCATCCACTTCTTTAACTGAGGTGTTGTGCTTTATTGCGAGCATTCCTCAGTTTTGCTCTATCCAATTAATGAATGGAAAAGATGCCTCTTTATTGCCTTTAATGCCTCTTTATTGCCATAATTTTGATTTTGGTGTCTTTTATTTTTATTTTTGTTTTGTTTAATTTGTTCACAAATCCTGGTCAATTCCACGAATTCCACGGTTAAACAATATTCGAGAGAAAAAAATCACGAAGTGGAAAGAACAGTTAATTTAAGTTATCGATTTATTGTATAATTTCTTTTTAATATATATTGGGATGAGCATATTTACATGGCAATATTGATTTTTTATATACACAATGGCCGAAATAACAGAATCAAGCTTTCGTTTTTACAACATCTTCAAGATTAAACATTTTCGCATTTGAAAAAGTTAGCTAATCAAAAGTAGCGCACGCTCTCTGGTTGATGAGTATTTCCTAACTTACATATCATATATACAACATATACACATATTGTGACATCACATATTTCAAACATCACATTACATGCCAGTAAGGCGCCGTAGTTGGCGATGAACGAGCGGGCGCGAAGGAAATGTATGGGGAATTTCAACTCGATCGGGCGAGTAGTTTCTGAGATAGAAAAAAAGTGTGCGCACGTGCGCACGTGCAGAGGCACCCACCTTTGACTTGTGGGAAAGTGGGGGCTGAGAGGTCCCTAACCACACACCAAATTTGAACACAATCGGCTCAGCCGTTCCAGAGATATAGAATAGGGGTGTGCACGTGCGCACGTGCAAAGCCACCCCACCCCTGACTTGTGGAAAGGCGGCGGGCTGAGAGATCCCTAACGACGCACCAAATTCGAAAACAATCGGCTCAGTCGTTCCTGAGATACAAAATAGGGGTGTGCACGTGCGGACGTGCAGAGGCACCCACCCGACTTGTGGGAAACTGGCGGATGAGAGGTCCCAAACTACACACCAAATTTGAACACAATCGGCTTAGCCGCTCAACAACTTCTCGCTAACGGCCTCCTACCCACTGACAGATCCAGGGGGGGGGGGGGGCATTAGGGGCAAATGCCCCCTCACAGGAACATGGGGGAGGGGGCATTCAATACAAGTATGACTCCCGCACGTTCCTGCTTGGCTGTAAGAAATGATAACCCGCGCCGCACTGAGGTGCAGAATCTGTCTATGGGTGGAGCTTTTCAGAAAAAAAAGTTGGTGGGTCAAAATTCGTATTGGCTGGCTGTTAGGCATTGTTGAAGCGAAAAAATGAACACTTTAACGCCAGAAAACCTTCAAATCTGACACAAGTTGGTGGGGCAAAACACAAAGTTGGTGGGGCCCCACCATTTGAATAGGAAACTCCACCCGTGAATCTACCCCCTCCAGGATTTGCTCAATAACTTGAAAACTATTATATACTTCGCCGTAAAACTTTAAGTACCTGATGCTGCAGCAATTATACGTCTTCTCACAAAATGTCAATGGAATTGGTTGAGCACTTTGGGAGATAATGACGTTTTAGTGGCGTCATGTCATGTCATTTTTCGTGTTAAAAATGTTTGAAAAAATCGTAGAAAATCGAGTGTCGAAGAAAATTGGAAACAAACAAATGCGAAAATTAATCAAATGACATTCTCTTCAAAATGGCTATCACTGATTTGCAAAATTTTGAGATTCTCATCCCCCCAACAAAAAAAAAAAGTTTGTTTTTGAGGGGGGATTCCTAAAAAAAATCAACATTGTCAACAATATTTAGAAAAACTGAATGTATATTGGATAAACAAGTATGGACGATATCCAAGCCAAATTTCAAAGCAATATCTTTATGTTTAACTGACATGGCTCCCTAAGTATTTTTTTAGGTTGCATTTTTGTTTGCTTTTAGCAGGGGTGGTAAAGTGCTTTGAGTGGCCCCGACCAAAAGTTGCACATACAAAAATGACCCCAGCTCAGCTGGGGTAATTTTTTTACTTCACATGAATACCCTAACACCTGGCTGCACGCTCACATCATCCCCATATTTTAACCCGCGCCGTGCCGGAGAGGGGGGGGGGGCGTGTTTAGACACCTCCCTCAGGTTTTTCGCGGATAGCGGGAAAACGGCGGCGCGCAGCGCCGCCGTTTTTGGCACAGCTGTTTGGGCATCACTTGTCTACATTATGTAAAAAATACCTCGGGTCATCTCGGGTCAGGTCACCAGACCAGGTCACGTGACCCAACCTCCAAAAGAACTTGTGGTCGTACCACAGTCACAGTTTGTGGATGATCGGTTTTACACTTAAAGGATTTCATAAGGTCATATACATCTACAATTCGTTTGTCTTGTATTTTTATATCAGCGACCTAAGGTCGGGTCAATTTCGTGACCTCCCCATTATATGTCAATGGGGAAATATTCAAATGCTTCGTATTCCAAGGATACGCAAGATAGCAGTCTAATTCCTTCTGGATCATGTTATTATAGGCCATTCTTGATGACCTAGGTATCATTTTGCTCAGTGACCCCTACAGGGTCAGCCGAGGTCATCCCAGGTCACCAACAGTTTTATGGCAATAACTCTTGACATAATGACGATAGAGAAGTGAACCCGAAACCAATGTGTTTGTCTCATCACGGCACGTCTTCTCATATGCAACATGACCTACTAGGGTCACCACTTGACCTTGACCTGAGGTCACATTTTTAAGTTGGCCTAACCTGGTTAACACTAATATGTGTCGAAGTGCCTTGACGAGACAAACACGGTGGCGTCAACATTATTGCCTTGTCTTTATTAGGTAAACACTATTCGTGATAAACTGCTTGGAAAAAATAACCTTTTGACATTTGATGAGCTCTGGAGCCTAAACTATTGATCTGAGCTAAAATCTAAGGACACTTTAACGATTGCATCTTTGAGCTTTCCATTTTTTCTCCGTTTCTTCCTAGCTATCATAGCTCCTGTGATATCTGGGAGTTTCTGGAGCGAAGTCCTAAAACTGGAAAATCTGACATTTCATGACCTCTGGTGACCTCAATATTGACTTGAGGAAAAAATATCCGAAGTACCTTCGAATGTGCTTGTCGAGAGATTTCGAACGCCCTTTTCTGCGTCTTTCTAGCCCTTTTAGTTTTCGAGTTAGAGGGGGGATCTACCCCCGGCACGGCGAAGGTCGCGCCGAGCACCGGCACGGCGCGGGTTAAAACCAAACAAAGATCTATACAAGGGCTCTGCCACAGGTTTGAAATTGGGGGGGTGGGCGTGGATTCATGAGCTTAGCGAGATATAGGGCTGAGTATATGGGATATGGTGGTAACTGGGCTCTACGCCTGACCGGGCCCCTGATACACGCCTTTGCCAGCACCGGGCCCCTGTCTCGATAGGGCCTGACCAAGACCGGGTCCCTACCAGAAACGGGCCCATATCAAGAATATGCAAGGACCGGGTCCTGTTGTGACCGGGCCCCATATCACGCCTCTGCCAGCACCGGGCCCCTGCCTCGATCGGCCCCTACCAGGAACGGGGCCTTTCAAGAAGGAGTCCGTATCAAAGAATTTGCAAGGAGCCGGCCCTGTTGTGACCGGGACCTCATCCTGACCGGACCCCATATCACGCCTTTGCCAGCACCGGGCCCCTGCCTCGATCGGGCCTGACCAAGACCGGCCACTACCAGAAACGGGCCTGCATCAAGAATATGCAAGGACCGGGCCCTCGTCCTGACCGAGCCCATATCACGCCTTTGCCAGCACCGGGCCCCTGCCTCGATCAGGCCTGACCAAGACCAGGTCCCTGTCAGGCATGGGCCAGAATACGGGTCCTTTTGATGCGTGACCCTCATAAATTTCGGGGGGAAGCTCACCCTTTTGAGCCCCCCCCCCCCCCCCCCCCCCCGCGTGCGCCACTGCCAACTTGCCTCGGGATACTCCCGCTACTTGCTGTGTCAGTGGTACCTAGAGACAGGGGCGTCGCCACCGGGGAGGGGGGCTGGGGACGCCCCCCCCCAGGATCGCTCCGGCCGGAGTCCGCCCCCCCCCCCAAAAAAAAAATTCGCAGGATTTTAACATTAGCCCAGTGAGGCTGGCCCCAAACCCATGCATGGCTGCCCCCGCCCTCCACCCCACACTCAAATTTTTGGGCGACGCCACTGCCTAGAGAGGTGACTTGTTGACTAAGTTAAAGGAAATAGTTCACCAATTCAACATTAGTTTTAAACTGAGATAGCAGTTTTGTAGCCCGTGTTGGGAAACCCCTATCTGCAAGTTTTCTTGACTGAAAAAACTCCAGCCGAATATATTTGATTTTTTGGCGAAGGAATGTGGTGCTGGCGAAAGAATGTGGTATGGATATGGCTATACCATCCGTGCAGAGGCTATACCATCAGCCAATCAGCTTGAAGCTGGTGCTAGCAAGCGAACCGCCGGCCGCCGGTTGGCACATCTCTAATGCGAGTCTATCCTTACGCGACTATTTTCGAATCTGATTGGCTGAGCCATTTGTTTTCATTCGCGTGACGTCAGGACTCAGGCGCAGAGACAGAGAGAATGCATATAGTTTGTATAAACAATAATAATTTACGGCCTTCTGTCCTGAATCGGCGCGATATAAGGCTATTTTTGACAATATAAAAAGAAATTGTATTACAAAAATATAATCAACTCGTGTTTGGGAAAAATTTCCAAGGTGAACTATTTCCTTTAACGTACTTTCCGCTTCTAAAAAAAACTGAGCGACTTATATATGCGCATTACTGCTAAGTTGCAGTGGCATGGCTGTTAATTAACCACAGTCCACACAGACACGTAGCCAGGATTTCGTCCAGGGGGGGGGGGGGGGGCTCGAAAGACTCTTCACGAGCGTTGAAAGGGCCCCCTTCCCAAGCGTTGAAAGGGCCAAACAAAACAGATGAAAAGGCACGTTACAAGGATGGAGAATGCAGTAGGTATGGCAGGTATGGCATCGGCCATACCAACTTTTGGGAACTGGATTTAGTAAACTGAGGGGTCTGCCATTTCAATTTTTTTTAATTTTGTAAAAACAAATTTTTCCATATTTTTTAGGCCCAAGCCGGGAATCCTTAAAGGGAGATAATCACCGTTTTCCACAAAAATGGAGTTAGCACCTGCAATCGATAGACGAGACCAAAATATATTGTAAATTAATTACATTTTGCATATAACAATTCCTACCGATAGATATTTCAAGTCATAGTTGATAAGCGTTCTACGCTTATAATCAGCAAGTACTCGGTAACGAATTCAGTAAATTAGCCTCCCTACGCATTGTTATTTATCATGAAAGTCTGCAATATGTTTTCTGCACTCTATCTTTTGTGAATATGTGCCAAACTTGTATGAAAAATCAACAATCATTTGAAAAAAGTGCATTGAAATCGTCAGTTTAGCAGTGGCGGTGACGGCGACCTAAAAGGGAATAGTTCACCTTTAACATGGAGTTTTGGACTGAGATAGCAGATTTGTAGAGCAGATCTAAAAATGGGTTGTGGTGAAAGAATTACCTCCCTACGTTAAGTAATTTCGACACAGGACTAGTGGGCCCGGTTTCATATCCGTTGTTCCGGGCCACGATCAGGACATTTCGCTCGCCGCTCGCCGCCGCCGGCTCGCCGCCGGAGGCAGGTACACTCACTGGCACGTAGTCTCTGGTCACGACGCCTCGTTAATATCCGCTCAGCCGCCCGGGCGGCGCGGCGGCCCCTTGTCAGAGACTGTACTTGGCGTCAGGCGGAGCGGGGGAGCCGTAACGCCGGCTGTTATCGTACGATTTCTCGTGAAATAGAAAGAGAAACTTACTTCTTTCTCCACATATATCCATCAGTTGTCCAAATCAAAGTCATATTCGTAGTTTTGAGCTAAAGATGCACCGTATGGTTGAACTTCAAGACAACTTTCAAGGTGACCTATTCCCTTTAAGTGTCGGCGATTTGTTCATAAGTGCCCATTCAACAACGTTGAATAGATTGATGCAAAAGCGATGTTGCGTTTTCCAATAGTGGAGGGAAAATACCGATCATTAATTTTCCTAAACTTCCAACTTCGAATTAGGGAATAATTGAAATTTAATTCTTAAATTTAGATCACAACATTTTAATACCATAACGGTAGCCAAATAAGTTGTTGTTAACTAAATCAAAAGGTAATTATCTCCATTTATCCCTCCCCTACGGGGGGGGGGGGGGCTGACAGGCTGACAGGGCTGAGGTTTTTCTTGAATAACTTTTTACACATGCGGTGCATCTTGCTGAAATTTTGGGTAGCTGAGTTTACAGCAATTATACGTAGGCTGTACAAATTTATTTGAAATTGGTTGAGAAATTTGGGAAATAATGACGTTTTGATGACGTCATATTGGTAAAAAATAGAAAAATTGGAAAAATTGTAGAAAATAGAGTTTTAAAGAAAATTGCAAGCACAATTCACTAAATATACAAAATATAATTCTCTTTAAAATGGCAATCTCAGATTTTCAAAAAAAAAATTACCCCTAAAATAAAAAAAACTGATTTTTTTTGAAAAATCCCTACAAAATCAAAATTTTAAAAGATTTTAGAAAAACCGGAATATATGTGAGAGAACTGAGTATGGACAATACTCATACCAAATTTTAAAGAAATATCTTCATTTCTGACTGAGTGATGGCTCCCTAAGTGTAAGAAACTGATGACGTCATTTTTTCATTTTTTATTGACTTCTTCTGGCCTTCATAGGCCCCTCTGACCTCCATAGGACCCCCTCTGGCTTCCCTGGGTCCGTGACCTCTACGATGGTACCTGTGAGATGGGGCCTCTTTGAAGCATGTAGAGGCCTCCTTAAATGACAGGGGGAAATCTATTTTTGCCTCCCCCCTGCCCGACGACAGGAGGGGGGGGGGGGGGGGGGCTAATATCCCTCCTCCCCCCCCCCCCCCCCTCCCCGGTGGCGCCGCCCCTGCCGCCGTGCACCAAGTGCATCCCGCTGTGATTGTTTGTGCGATCCGCGGCATGTGAACTGAGGTGAGATCAGGTGCGTGGCGGGTACAGGTGGTCAGTTCGTGGACGGCGACGGTCGCGACGGTCGGTGTAAGCGTCTCGGCACGGCGCAGCTGGTGCGGTGAGTGGAGCCGGCTGTGTTAGCCGGCTGGTAGAGCTGGTGGGTCGTGGGTCGATAATTAAAGTTCACAAATTGTCGCATGGTATATGGATTTGAGAATATATTAATTGCTTGTCAAACGGAGTGGAAAAGGGCGGTCCAAACATCAGCAAGTAGTCATAGTGATGGCAATCAGGTGTCACACTTATGGCTCCCAATTCAGAACTTGTGTTTGGGATGGATTTATCCAGGCAGAATGAAACGTACCTATTCTGGACTGAAACAAATTTTACACGGGTGTTTAGCAGTCTGAGGGCCTGGAATTTAGTGTCCTCAGCACTGCGACGAAATTGGCGCTGAGGCACAGTAAAACAACAACAACAACAACAAATCAAATCTGCCGTCCGACCATTTTTAATTTTCTTGAAAAGTTGTGCACTTGGGGTTTCAAGGGCGGGGAATTCATTGGTAGTGACCAAAAAAATCCCCCAAAAATATTTGCCAAGATACGGCCTTCCGTATTTAACCAAGTTCACTGTGTACAGTGTGCATGCCTAATTTTGACGACCAATAACTCCGAGACTAAAAAAAAACGATTTTGATGCACTTCTTTGTTGTTGTTTGGATCAGGATTGGTCGAAGAACAATTTGGCAATCACGGATTTTAATTTGGTTTTGTCACGTGACCTCGTGACCTACTTTTTTGCGCCGTGACCTTGACCTGTTGGAAACTGAAATTAAAAAAATCGTCTTATGACGATATGAGCTTCATTGATGTCCTTTCGTATCAACAAATAAAACAAGTGGGGTTCGACCTGTACAAATTATTTTTGAGTCTTGCAATGCTGACATACGATGTTGGGCACCGTTCCGTCGATAACTTCGTAACTACTTGATAGTTGACATACGCTTTCGAAACAAAGTCCAGAGTGACTCCTGTCAACGAAACCTCTCGGTTGGTGCCTGTTACAACCGACATCAGGTCGCCATATGACCTGCCAGGCCAATACAACGTAACGTACCCAAACAGCGTATTGTGTCAGCATTGCAAGGCTCAAAAGTAGTTTGTACAGGCCGAACCCCACTTTTTATATTTTTTTAAAAGAAAGGACATTAATGGAACTAAAATAGTCATCAGACAAAATTTTGATTTCAGTTTCCAACAGGTCAAGGTCACGGCGCAAAATTTAGGTCACGAGGTCACGTGACCAAAAACAAATCCGAGATTGCCAAATTGTTCTTTGACTAATCCCGATCCAAACAAAAACAAATCAAAATTAGGCCTGCACAGTGAACTTGGGAAAATACGGAAGGCCGTATTTTATCAAATATTTGTTTGGATTTTTTTTTGGTCACCACCAATTAATTCCCTGCCATTGAAACCCCCAATGTACAACTTCACAGCATGAGACGGCGACAACTGTGCAAGTCTGCCAATTGATTAACAGCACGACACGCCGGCGGCGCCGCCCCTCACAGCATGCAAGGAGATCGCATGTAGCGTACCTGGCGCCATAACGGTAAATCATGAGGGCGCACCGCCGATCGCAGCGAACAGCGGGCCCACAGCCGATAGGCCACGGCACGTGCGTGCAAGTGATCTCCACGGGTCGCTGCCGGGCAACGGCGGTCACACCACGCCGCCGGTCACCGGGCAACGGCGGTCACACCACGCCGCCAGTCACCGGGCAACCCGCAAACAGACGCTCCGCGGCCCACCGGTCGGCGGGGCCGAGGAGTAGGCGGCTTCAGACCGGCTGCGGCCCTCAGCGACCATGCGGCGACCGTTCCTGCAGCTGCTGTGCGTGTTGGCCACCTCGCAGGCGGCCCCGCACACGTTCTATAAGCTGACTAACGTGCTGACGGCCACGCCGTCGCTGACGCTGCGCGCCGGCTCTCACGTGGCGTGTTCGACCGGCTGCAGTCGGCTGACGTACGAGGAGTGCACGGCGTACTCGTTCGCCCACAACGGCACGTGCTGGCTGTTCCCGCTGTCCTGTCTGAAGACAGAGCCGAGCGGCGAACACCCGGGAGTCGTCAGCTACGTGAAGCCAGCTCAGCCGAGCCGCTGGTGTCCGGCCGAGAACACGCTGTCGTTCGGCCAGCGCTGCTTCACGCACTGGTTGAGCGAGTTCCCGCTGACCTGGTATGCCGCGCAGGAGGCCTGCCGCAGCCGGGACTTGTGCAGCCACCTGGCGACGCCCGGTCATCGTCAAATCTACCTCGGCCTGCTGCAGTTCCACCGCCCCAACGCCATGGAGTGGATCGGCGCCGAGGACCTGGACGGAGATGGCGTCGTCAAGAACATCGACGGCTCGGGGTTCTGGACGCCGACGCTGGTCAGCCTGGCGTCCGCCGGACCCATCCTGATGCCGGACAGCTACAGGCAGGAAATTCACCGCACCACGCCCGTACACGCCAACGTCTACGGCTACGTATGTGAGTCCAACGTCCTCTGCCGCGCGGGCACGGCCTGCCCCGCCGGCTGGTTCCTCTTCGACAACTACTGCTACCAGCACATCACTGAGACGCGCACCTGGCACGACGCCGACGCACACTGCGCCACGCTCGGCACCAACGGACACCTGGCCAGCCCATGGAACAACGCGATCTGGTCGGTGCTGTGGCAAAGATTCTTCGGCAGCAGCGGCGGACAAGTGTACATGGGCGGCTACGACATAGGCCACGAGGGCACCTGGTACACGCTGGACGGTGGCAGCGTGAAGGTCACCTGGATTATCGGGCAGCCGGACAACGCCGGCAGCAACGAACACTGCCTCGAGATGATCGGCAACGTGGCCAACGACATCCCCTGCGACGCGCACCGACAGTCCATCTGCCGCATGGACGCCCAGCTGTGCTGAGTCGGCACGCCCGCCGGCACGCCCGCCGGCACGCCCGCCGGCACGCCCGCCGGCACGCCCGCCGGCACGCCCGCTGCTTCGAGCTCTCTCGAGCTGCGCTGTTTGAAGCTGAGCTGCTGAGTCGCCTTTCCAGCTCCGCGTCGGCTTTCGTCTAGCTGAGACGTCTTCTCAGCTCACTGGCTGATACAGAGCGGGCAAAAATACGTATGTTAGTTTGGGGGCTAAATCCTAGTCATAAAAAAACAGAAAAACTCGTCGGATTTCGCTTTCTTGTTCATTGATAACTAATATAAAACAAAGTTTCCTCAGTAAACGTTCACTAGATTTTCTCGAAAATACAAATGTGACAATTTTCTGCCGCTACCTGTCGGTTTGTGTAGGCCTTGGCCCCGATGGATCCTCCCCTGTCTAGGCTGAGCTGATCTGAGTGTGATATCATTCTGTGTTGAGTCGTCTTGTAAGCTGCGCGCCGGCTGACAGGAGCCGTGAACGCCTGCTGAACGCAACACAGGCGTCATCAGCGATTGGATCAGATTGTTTTGCTCACGATTTTCCTCCACCGTAATATATTATGGCGAGACAAACCGTTTGTGTCAGCGTGAGGACTGTCCCAAGTTTCTGGTGTGAGGCCGAATAATTTTCGCTGGTGTTGGCAGTTCAGCGATAGTGATACAGTATACACACCATTCCTAAGCAGTAATTGGTTTAGTAGCCTCACGGGTGAACGATAAATTGTACAACTTCTCGCGCCGCGCTCTTTGGGAAGCGATTTTGAACTGTTGGCTTCGATGATTTAGGTCGATATTTGGCGTATTATTGTTTTAAAGTCTATCTGCCGACGTTCAACATTGTCTTAGCGTAATCGTCTATTGTACCCGTTTGTCCATGTTTAGCTCATAGACTCCCGCTCGTATTTTATGCACCCTTTACTGATTCCTCACGTTTTTTTCTTCTTCTGAATCATCTTTGTGGAAAGCCACATGAATGTATTAAGTGGATATTTGATTTATAACAAACCTGTTTCTGCATCTTTATATGTATGCATCTTTATTTCTGTTCTGTTCGCCGTTCCTTCAGTCACCACTGACACAGAAGCGCTCCAATCTTGTGTGTATTTAAACTCAATGGTAACTGCAAAAAACTTAAACTTAAAGTACTTGCCACTTGGCACACATCCAGCCACCCTTGGCACACAGCCAGCGCAACTCCGCGCTACAGTCCGACGCACGACTCGACTCCAACTCGACTGACTGCCGGCCGACCTCGCCGCGACCTTGACACAGTCTTGACATACGGAAGCCCCATTAACTATAGCTTACAACGCTACCGCCAGGGGAGAGCGAGCGCCGCTACGGTTAACATGTAACATTTCCCGTACGGCTTTTAACATAACTGAACTGAATAACTAAACACTACATTCCTCCTCCCTTGAAAGCATTTCCCTCCGGCTCACGCGAGACAGATATCTTCCCAGTCTCTAAGTTATAACAAATCTGTCAGGCTCCTTACGCACACGTTTCGAACGTCTCACAGCGCCACCAGGACTCGGATCACTCACGACATCAGCTACACCTGCATGGTCATCACTGACAACTAACTCACCCGCAGTCACGGCTGCCGGCCTCTCAGGCTGGTCAGCAGCAGCAGCCAACGTACTTGCCGGACGGTGTGCGGGAGTCGTCTCCTCAGCAGGCTGCCCTGCCGCTGATGCAGAACGACCAGCGTCCATGTCCGCTGCTGCGACCGCCTCCGCCGTCTCCGCCGTCGCTGCAGTCGGGCCGGCCTCCTGTGCCGTTGCCGGCTGCGTCGCCAGCAGCGCAGCCTGACCGGTCTCCTCACGTTGTCGGTGGTCCGACGCTGTCGTCAGCCTCTCACCGTGGACATGTGAGCCGTCATCCAGCCGGTAGCTGACAGGTCCCAGCCGAGCTTCGACGCGTCTCGGCTCTGAGTACCACTGACGTCCTTTTCTTGGTCTCGGTACCAGTCGGCACCGAACTGAGTCACCGACTTCGAACTTCGGTGGTCTGGCACCCCGTTTGCTGTCAGCGTACTTCTTCTGGTACGCCTGTCGCCTCTGTACGCGGCTTCGTACTTGCTGGTTCTTCTCTTGTGTTGTCTCCAGTGCTCCCGCGTGCAGTTTTGTCCGTAGCTGCCTCCCATGTAGCAGCTCGGACGGGCTGACACCGGTAGTGGCGTGCGGCGTGCTCCGGTACTGTTGCAGGAGCTTCTGCAGGTAGCGAGCTCTGTCCTCGCCGCTCCGGTCCGCCGCCTGGAGAGCCGCCTTCACAGTGCGGTTAGCGCGCTCCACCGCTCCCGACCCCGCCGGGTGATACGGTGTGACGCGAATGTGCCGCGTTCCCACGCTCCTCAGGTACACTCTGAAAGCGTCAGAAGTGAAGTGAGTGCCGTTGTCTGACACCAGTTCTCTCGGATATCCTTCCCGAGACGACAGCGTCTCCAGGAACTGGATGGCAGCCTCCGTGCTGGGCTCCGAGCAGAACCCCACCTCGACCCACTTGGAGTAGTAGTCGATCAGAACTACTGCGAAGCGGTGCTGCCGCGGCGCCTCCATTGGCCCGATAAAGTCGATCCCGACTTTATCCCACGCTGCCGCCGGCAGAGGCACAGGTTGCAGCGGCGTGCTGCGCGTCCTGGCTGTCTTGTCGAGCACGGAACACACTTCACAGCTCTTGACAGCATCTTCAACTTCACTGTCCATTCTTGGCCACCAGTAGAGGTCTCTGGCGCGCTGCTTTGACCTCACGATTCCCTGGTGTCCCTCATGAGCTAGCGCCACCATCCTCGGCCGCAGCTCAGCCGGCACCACCACCCGCTGGCCGCGAACCACCAGGTCACCCACCAGACTCAGCTCCTCTCGGCAGTTGAAGAACGGCTGCAGCTCCTCCGGACAGTCTCGGCGCCGACGTGGCCACCGCTGGGGGATCTGCAGCATCAGCTGCCTGAGCACCAGATCACGTCGTGTTGCCGTCAGCAGCTCGTCACGCTGCACACTCTCGAGCTGAGCCGTCACCGCAGCCACAGCCACGACGTCATCTTCCAGTCCCTCTTCTACACCAACTGGAAGTCTCGACAGGCCATCAGCTGGGTTGTCACAGCCCTTCACATACTCCACAGTAAAGTCATACGCCATCAGACGTGACGCCCACCGAGCGATTCTGAGGCCCGCTCGGCCCACCCCTGGTGACGTCATCAGAGTTCTAAGAGCGGCGTGATCCACTCTGAGACAGAACGATTTACCCCACAGGTATTTTCTCCATTTCTCGACAGCCCATACACAAGCAAGAGCTTCCCGCTCCGTTACACTATAGCGTCTCTGGGCCGGCGTGAGGCTGCATGATGCGAAACTCACCACTCTCTCCCCCTGCGGATGAATCTGGGCGAGTACGGCGCCGATTCCCACGTCACTGGCGTCCGTGGTGACCAGTGTCGGCAGAGACGGGTCGTACATCGCCAGAGCGTGGCTCCTCAGGATGCTCTGCCGCGCCGCGTCCATCACTGCCTGCAGGTCAGGGGTCCACAGGTAGGGTGGCGCCCCTTCCGCAGCAGCTGTCGCAGCGGCCCGACCAGAGTGCTGTAGCCAGGTACGAACTTGCTGTAGAAGCCGAACAGGCCCAGCATGGCCTGCAGCTCCTTCAGCCCAGCCGGTGGTGGCAGATCCCTCAGCGCCTGGACCCGGTCTGGGTTGACTGCCACACCCTGCTTGGAGATGACGAAGCCCAGGAACTCCACTTCCTGCTGTTTCACTTCCAGCAGCTCACTTCCAGCAGCTCTTCTCCATGTTGAGAGTGATGTTGTGCTGCTCATCCGCTCCATGACCGCGGTGAGTCTGTGGTCGTGCTCACTGGTCGACTTGCCGAAGATGATCACATCATCTAAGTAGACCTGCACTCCGGGCAGACCGAACAGCACTCGCTCCATGACCTTCTGGAAGGCTTGCGGCAGGCTCTTCAGCCCATATGGGCACCTCTTGTACCGCATGAGACCTTGATGAGTGACGAACGTTGTCAGCGACCTCAAGTCAGGGTGGAGGTCCAGCTGGTGGTATGCTGACTTCAGATCCAAGCTGCTGAACAGAGTGGCTCCCTGCAGCTGCTCCAGGATGTCCTGCATGTCCGGAAGTGGATGTCCACTTGCTTCCACCGCCTTGTTGACCTCCCTGAGATCCACACAGAGTCGCAGAGCCCCATTCCTTCTTCTTGACACCACTATGGGTGAGATCCATGACGCTGAGTCAACTGGTTCGATGATGCCAGCCTGTTGTAGTTTCTCCAGATGCTCTCTCACCTCCTCCCTCACAGCGAAGGGTAGAGGCCGGAGACGTTGCTGCACAGGTGCTACGTCTGGCTTCACACGCACTCGATGTACAAAGCCACTGAGGCTTGGCAGCTCCTCAGGGCTCTGCTCCTGGACAGCACACACTGCCACACCATGTACCACTGACAACTTCAGTTTCTCCTGCAAGTCTCTTCCCATCAGAGGCACACTAGCATCCACCACGTACAGTGACACGTGAGAGCACTTGCCGTTCTGAGCCTGTACCATGACCTTCACCACTCCCTCCACTGGAAGTGGTGAGCCTCCACATGCCTCCAGGTGCACAGCTGTTGGCAGTAGAGGTAGGTGCTGGTACTGCATCTTGTAGATGTGCAGTGGCAGAATGCTGACCGCAGAGCCAGTGTCAGCCAGCATCCTCAGTTGCTGGTTGTCCACTTTCACCTCTGTCCACAGGCTCCTCTGGTCAGTGGAGTTCACTGCCATCACTTCCACGGTTATCACCTTCTTGGGATTCTTCTGCTGCCTTGGAGGCTCCTTGCAGAACTGGGCATAGTGTCCGTTCTTGTTACAGCTGCGACACTTTCTCCAGCGAGCTGGGCAGCAGGAGTCAGCAGCCCTGTGAGGCCCACCACAGTGGAAGCAACGTGTGGTTCCTCCACCTGGCCGCTGAGTCGTCACAGCAGCGATCTCCAGTTTCTGAGATGCTGAAGCTGTTCTTCCTGCTGCTCCACCCACCATCCGCTGTCGTTCTGCAGCCATCTCTTGAGCTTCCGCAACATCAATGATCTTCATCACAGTTAGGGTAGTTTCTCTACAAAGACGCTCTCTGAGTTTGTCGTCTCTGCAACCCTCTACAAACTGTTCACACAGAAGCTGCTCTTGAAGGTCGCTAAAACCACACCTGGCACTCTTCTCCTGGAGTTCAGTGATGTACACTGCTGCAGACTGGTGCTCCTTTTGAACACATCGCCTGAACAGAACACGTTCAGTGTGTTGAGACCTTCTGTCAGGGAACAGTCTTTGGAGGACAGCAGCTGCTTCTTCAACACGATCCTCCTGCAGTGACCTCACTTCACTGTCCTTGACCTCGTCCTTCGAGTCTGGGTCCGCCCCCGGCCGCACTGACGTCACATCTGCCACGCCCTGCGCCGGTTCCGCCGCAGCGAAATACAACCGCCGGGCCTTCTGGCCCACACAGTGCAATAGAAGTGCTTCTTTTCGCTCTTCACTCCAGGCGTCCCAACCACTCGCCACTGCGAATATTTTAAATTCGCGATACCACTGACACCATGGCATCTGAGGTCGTCCGGGCGCCATCAAAAATGGCGTCGGTGCCCTGAACCCGTCCATGGCGGCTGCCACGCGGTTCACTCGCTCGTCGCCACTTGTTCTGTTCGCCGTTCCTTCAGTCACCACTGACACAGAAGCGCTCCACTCTTGTGTGTATTTAAACTCAATGGTAACTGCAAATAACTTAAACTTAAAGTACTTGCCACTTGGCACACATCCAGCCACCCTTGGCACACAGCCAGCGCACCTCCGCGCTACAGTCCGACGCACGACTCGACTCCAACTCGACTGACTGCCGGCCGACCTCGCCGCGACCTTGACACAGTCTTGACATACGGAAGCCCCATTAACTATAGCTTACAACGCTACCGCCAGGGGAGAGCGAGCGCCGCTACGGTTAACATGTAACATTTCCCGTACGGCTTTTAACATAACTGAACTGAATAACTAAACACTACAATTTCTATGCGTAGTCTGGGGCAAATCGGAACTCGACGCTGAAAACGAATACGAATACTACGCTAACTTGACGAACATGGTTAAAATGCAATTTTGATGTTCAAGAAACTGGCGAATTTCACTACACCGAAAAATGGGTGTTCGATACTGTTCAGACTTCCATAACTAAAATTTAGAATTCCTAAAATCATTATAAGTTGTGAAGGGCCCACAGCCTAAAAAGGGGGTCCCTGGCTCCCTTCGCGCTCCAAGAGGCCCCCTGGTCCCTGGAGATTGTCTCGCCCACCCACCCGAAAGCACAACCCGCCGCCACTGATTGCAATCCCATGGATTGCTGAGTGCGGCTCAGTTCAGAAAGACACTAACCGAATCGGCTGCAACACCAGGGCCGAGCTGTAGGACCAACGCGGTGTTCAGGGGTCTCCCCAAGGACAGTGTCAAGGTCAATCGGCTGCAACACCAGGGCCGAGCTGTAGGACCAACACGGTGTTCAGGGGTCTCCCCAAGGACAGTGTCAAGGTCAATCGGCTGCAACACCAGGGCCGAGCTGTAGGACCAACGCGGTGTGCAGGAGTCTCCCCAAGGACAGTGTCAAGGTCACATGCGGAACGCTCATGATGCGGCTCTCAGCAGGGGCGGCGCCATCAATTTTTGATAGGGGGATAGGTCCATTTTTGTTTAAATCGTAGAAAATCGAGTTTTGACGCAAATATCAAATACAAAACGTAAAATGAACAGAAATGAGTCTCCTAACAATGGCTATCTCGGATTTGCAAATTTTGTCTTTTTGAACCCCAAAAATAAACAAACTGATCTTTTTTTCGGAAAATGTCCACAAAATCAACACATTTGAAGATATTAAACAAAAACGGAATATATATGGGAGAACTAAATATGGACGAAACCCAAACCAAATTTCAAATCGATATCTTTATTTTTGACTGACTTTAGCTCCCTAAGTATAAGTAACTCATGTCATTTTTTGAAGTTACGTTTTTTCTTCTTTTATTGACCAGATACACAAAAAAAATGCAACCGCTGTATTTCTGAGAGCAAACTGGTGCGCGCCGAAAAGGGCCGACGAGACCGCGCGAAGCGCGGTATCATAGGCTCTTTACTACACGAAACGTGGTCTTTAGAGAGTTTAGAGGACTTCAAAGGCCCTTTAGGGCCACCAGTGCCCTCTCTGAAAGACCAGAGGGCCCCTTGGACGTTCAAAAGAGCCCTGTGCATGTCAAAGGGGCCCCTGGCCAGACCGAAAGGGCCCCTGAGCGGGTCAGAGTGCCCCCTGAGCACGTCGAATGGGCCCCCTGAACACGTCGAATGGGCCCCTAGCCAGCACAGAGGGGCCCCTGGGCAGGTGGAGAGGCCCCTGAGCATGTCGACAGGGCGACAAAGCGGCCAGCGCAGTCCTTTGCCAGGTCATAAGGGCCCCTGAGCAGGTTGGAGGGCCCCTGGTCAGACCAGAGGGCCCCTGGGAAGTTAAGAGGGCCCCTGTGCAGGTCAGAGGGGCCCTGACCGGACCGAAAGGGCCCCTAGATGGTCAGCAGGGCCCCTAAATATGCCGAATGAGCCCCTAGCCAGCACAGAGGGGCCCCAGGGCAGGTCGGAGGGCCCTCGGAGCATGTCGCAAGGCGACAAAGCAGCCAGCGCAGTCCCTTGCTAGGTCGGAAGGGCCCCTTAGAAGGTTAAAGGGCCTCTGGAGAGACCAGATGGCCATTGGAAAGTTAAAGGGGCCCCTGTGCAGATCGGAGGGGCCCCTGACCAGACCGAAAGGACCCCTGGGCGGGTAAGAAGGGCCCCTGGACATGCCGAAGTGGCCCCTGGCCAGCACGGAGGGGCTCCAGGTCAGGTCGGAGGGCCCCTTGAGCATGTCGGCAGGGCGACAAAGCAGCCAGCGCAGGCCGATCAGAAGAGTCGCTGGGCCGATCGGAGGGGCTCCTGGGCAAGTCAGAGGGGCCCGTCCCTGGGCCGGTCGGAAGGCCCCTTGAACATGCCGAATGAGTTCCTAGCCAGACTGGAGGGGCCCCTGGGCAGGTCGGAGGGGCCCCTGAGCAGGGACGGCGGATTGCGGGGGCAGGGTACCCAAAATTCCCCCCAGTCGAAAATCCTGGGGGACAAAGGGTAGTTTTGCCCCCCCCCCCCCCCAGATTTTAGCCTGCTCAATCTGGGGGCACATGACCCTTCCCCTCCCTAGGATTTTCATTTGAGCGGGTTGGGGTACCCTGCGCCCCGCAATCCGCCGCCCCTGCCCCTGAGCATGTCGGCAGGGCGAAAAGCAGCCAGTGCAGTCCCTGGCCAGGTCGGAAGGACCTCTGAACAGGCCGAATGGGCCCCTTGACACACAAGAGGGGCTTCTTGGAAGATCAGAGGAGTCTCTGGTGAGTCCGGGAGGGTCAAAACACGTAGAGATCCCAGATGAAGATTAAATACAAAGAGGACTTACTCCACAATACAAAATATTAAAAGCGAAGCTTTCGGGTATATTGTAACACCCTTCGTCAGGGTGCTGCAATATACCCGAAAGATCCGATTTGATTTTTTCCTATAGATTAAGCCCTCTTTGTATTATATATCACCCACTCCACATTATGTCTTTTCGTTTCGCGAATCCCAGATGAGTCCCTGAACAGTTCGGAAGGGCGTAGCAAAGGTCAGAGGGGCACCTAGACGATCTGAAGGGACCTTGGGCATTTCAACAGTAAGAATACAGTTGTACAGGGAATGAAACTGAAAAATTTCGCGCCACTCCGCGGCGCAATTTAACTACAAATTCAATTATATGCGGGTTAGGAAAAAATCGGTCAGTTTCTCGGCGCATTTATGTGTTATGTTGCTACTTTCCTTTATTATTTGGCAAAATAGTTCACTTTAGCAATTTTTCTCCGCACTTTTAAACGCACAATATAGCAATTTTAGAGGTCCGCACCATACGCAATGCGACGCATTGATGAGAAAGCAACCCAGGGCATAATACTCAAAATTTTCGCGCCGCTCCGCGGCGCAATTTGTTTAAGAGTTCCAGGTCTTGAGCTTAAAAAAATATTCCAAGTTGGTATAGCTGATTCCAAATTCGTGTCGCTGGTTCCAAAGTTGATGTGGCAGTTTGCTAACTCCAGCTCTTAAACATCGGTATGGCCCATGCCATACCTATCATACTGCATTTTCCAGCCTTGTAACGTGCCTTTTCATGCGTTTTTTTTTTTTTGGGGGGGGGGGGGGCATTTCAACGCTTGGGAAGGGGCCCTTTCAATGCTCGGGAAGGGGCCCTTTCGAGGCGCCGCCCCCCCCCCCTGGACGAAATCCTGGCTACGTGCCTGTTTGAGAGCACTTTGTGCGATAATAGGATGAAACACACTGTACACACCGTACACATGTTTTCTTGAACACGGCTACTGAATGACAAGTGATGTTGATGGCTGGCATTTTACCTGGCATGATTGAAGATGAATGTTTTAGGGCCTCGAAACATTCAGTATTAGTGCTTCATTAACCCGCTCCCCGCTGGGGTATTCAGCCGAACACGCCCCAGCGTACATAGGTTCAATTGAAGTTCAGATGTGGCCATAACCTCCAAAAGTCCCATATCTGAATTGCTTCCAGGGCATTTTTTTTCTGACGTAGAACAGATTGGAGCATCTGTAATCACCTCTGAAACCCTTGTAACCCATACGAGACCCGCTCTGCGTAGTCGACAAGCTGAGACATTTTGCCGCTCGCTTGGTGGCTCCGTTTCACAACGAAAGCACGTCTCTGTTTGATTCAAGAACTCAGGGTGATGGCTGCGACGAAACCGGAATATTTTGTTATCAGTCCAATATTTGTATCGTTTCAAAACTATTGATGCCTGGAAAATCGGTCCAGCCTATCGCTGAATCCTACTTTCGGAACGATTAATGAGCACCTGCAGAATGTCCTATATTTTTTGCTGACCTAAAGTTTCCAAAGGCCTACAAAAAAAATGCACAGCTAACTCCTCAAAACTGCATAGTTTAAAACGCATCACAAGCCATTCTTAGCACGCTCGCGAAATAATTAGCTCGGGGTCAGTGGGAGAACAATAGTTATGGCGGTTTTAATGCGACCATGTCGGGCCGCGCAGCGCCGCGCCGGCCGGTCTTTTCGACGCCCCATCCTCGAACTCGGCGCCTATGAGACGTAGACAAAGCACGAAAATACTGTTCGAAAGCTCGTACAAAATCATTTTTAAACTATTTAAGTCATATTTTGACTCAGGTCAATATTGAGGTCACCAGAGGTCATCAAATGTCAGACTTTCCAGTTTTAGGACTTCGCTCCAGAAACCCCAAAATATCTCTGGACCTAGGAACAAACAAAACAAATCGAAAGCTCTTGAAATATGAAATCGCAATGGTGTCCTGAAATTTTAGCTTAGGTCAATAGTTTAGGCTCCAGAGGTAGGACCGCACCGAAAGGAATGTCAAAAATACTATTTTTGGCAAGAGTTTTTCGCAAATAACTCTTTACCTAATCAAGATAATGTAATGATTGTGACGCCATCGTCTTTGTCTCGTCAAGGCGCTTTGACACATGCATGTTGACCAGTTTAGGTCAACTTATAAATTTGACCTCAGGTCAAGGTCTAGTGGTGACCCAAGTAGGTCATGTTGCATATCGGGAGACGTGTCTCGACGAGACAAACACATTGGTGCCTGTCACTTCTTTATCTTCATTCTGTCGGGAGTTATTGACAACACAAAGTATTGGTGACCTCAGATGACCTCGGCTGACCCTGTAGGGGTCACTGAACAAAAAGTGCACCTGGATCATCAGGAATGGCCTATGATAACATAATCTAGAAGAAATTGGACTGATATCATGCGTATCCTCGGAAAAAGAAGCATTTTAATATTTCCCATTGACTTATAATGGGGAGGTCACGAAATTGACCTGACCTTAGGTCACCGATATACACAATCTGAGATATTATAATTGTAGGTACCTATGGCCTTATAGAATCCTGTAAGTTTGAAACCAATGGACCCAAAACTGTGGCTGTGGTACGCCCGCAAACTTTTTGGAGGTGGGTCACGTGACCTGGCCTGGTGACCCGACCTGAGATGACCTTAGGTCAATAATTGTACATAATGTGGGTAATTCATGCCCGAACAAGTATGCAAAAAAACGTCGACGCGCAGCGCCGCCGTTTTTTATCGCTATCCCCGAAAAACCTTAGGGGGGGGGGGCGTCTACGCCCCTCCCCCAGCACGTCCAAGGTTAACAACATTTGAAGGTCCTTGATAACCTGGGATGACCTCTGGCTGGGTCATGACCATAATGAAGCATGGCTATGTTGTTTGATTTGATCCCAAACAAGGCAAAAAGTCCTAAAAAGACATCATGCCGCCATCAAATAACATTGCGTTGAAACTACTGCATATGATGTGACGTCATAGACGCCAAATGTTGTCATTTTGTCTCTTTTAATTTCAGGTGTTGCAATAGCCTATCAGCTTTCATTTGAGCCCAAAGGCACGCATAAATCTGCATTAATTATGGATCTAGAGGTTTGGACACATCTGAACCTCAATTGAACCTATGTGCAGCGGGGCGCTGGGGGCAGATTCTGCCCCCTCGTTATCTTCCGAACCATTAACCGCAACGAGACGCGCAAGGAGGCGATCGAAAGCTCTCAACGAAACGCATATAAAGCATGCGCGAGTAAAAAAAAGAAAAAAGGTCACATGTCAGGTCACAGTCAGGTCAAAGGTCAAAATTAAGGTATTTGAGTTTTTGGGCCATACTTTCCATCCAGTCTTAGATTGCGACTATTATTGGTCAAACACACTGTACACACCATCCACATGTTATATTGAGAACGCATAATTTGCAGCATGGCAGAGTAGTCCATGGTCTCAGGATCTGTAGGTATGCAATGTCATCAAATTTGATTGAGCTTCAACATGGAAAACAATGGCGACACATGAAGAAAATTATATACACGGAGTCCATTTTTTCCTGCGAAAGGTTGCTGGGATAGGGAGGTACTGTACCCCACTATCTGAAGATGGGGGGGGTCCCCCGTGCCCCCCCCCCCCCCCCATCTTCCCCCACCCTCGGTGGCGCCGCCCCTGGCTCTCAGACGAGGCGTAGGTTGGTGATGGCTACTTTGAATTATCTTCTGCAAGAGATGAGCCGATCGCCAGCTTTTTAATTTGTTTAATACATTTAGTTTTGGCCGAGCTGTTTGGGGTAAAATTGACAGTTTACGTGAAAGAAATAAAGCAAACAGCTCGGCCAAAACTCGGCTCGGCAGCTCGGCTTTATTTCTTTCACGTAAACTGTCAATTTTACCCCAAACACCCTGCGTAATAAAATTCGACTGTACCTATATCGGATACCGTAGTTTTAGTATTGTAGTTTTGAAGTTGGTGCAGCAACTGCCAACTAGGGTAGCACGGTGGCTGATACGGTGCTGGCTCTACTACGGTAGCACGCATAGTGCAGTCGTTGCCGTTTTAGTACCTCCTTACCCGCTCTCAAACCTCGCCGCAGCGCCGGCCTGTCCGCTCGCTTCAAACTACACAATTGCATGACTCCATGAGTGTACAAACTACAAATGCAGCTAAGCACGCAGGGGGCAAACATCGAATACTGAAGTTCGCGAACTGGGCCGCTCATGTAAGTTTCAAGTAGTAAGGTGAGCACATTACTGCGGCGGGCTCCGCATCAAATTGTCCACAAATGGAGTGCAGTTTCCAATCAGGCGAACTATTCACTAACTATTCGAATATCACTTCAATTATGGCCACTCTCCTCTTTATCAATCCTCTTCAATTATGGTCCCTCTTTATCAATCGATAATCATCATGCAAGTCATATTTAGATTATCGACCCAATGCACAGTGATGAATTTTCCGATTTAGCCCGCATAAAGTACGGAGGCATTTTTTCCGGAATCTCAATTTTTTCTTACCGATACCAATTGGAAATTGTCTGTATTTTTTGAAAATCATCATGTTTTATCTATTTGAAAGCCTTAGGACACTGAAACTTGCGGTCAAGTGCCGCAGGGGCCCAGGAACGAATTTAAAGTTGGGGGGGGGGGGCGAAACCAAATATTTGGTTTTGGCATCTCACTTCTAATCTTGGTGCACCTTTTCGTTGTCAAATGTTCCTCATTGGAAAAAAAAAACGAAAACACGGTTCGAAAGCTCATCAAAAATATCTTTGAAACTATTTCTACATTTTTTGGTTCAGGTCAATATTGAGATCACCAAAGGTCATCAAAGGTCAGATTTACCAGTTTTAGGGCATCGCTCCAGGAACCCCCAAATATCTCGGGAACTATGATAACTAGGAACAAACGAAAATAAACAATCGAAAGCTCTTGAAATATTAAATCATAACAAGTCATCGAATTTTATATCAGGATAATAGTTTGAGCTCCAGAGGTCATCAAATGTCAAAAGGGCTATTTTTGGGCAAAACGTTCGCAAATAACTGTTTCAAAACGTTCGCAAATAACTGTTTACCTAATAAAGACAAGGCAATAATTTTGATGACATGTTCGTCCCGTCAAAGCGTTTGGAATCACTTTCCTTTGGACCAGTTTAGGTCAACTTAGAACTTTGACTTCAGGTCAAGGTCAAGTGGCGACCCAAGTAGGTCATGTTGCATATTGGGAAACGTGTCTCGACGAGACAAACACATTTATGCCGGTTTCACTTCATTGTATTAATTCTATCGAGAGTTATTGACACAAAAAGTGTTGGTGACCTCAGCTGACCTCGGCTGACCCTGTAGGGGTCACTGAACAAAAATTGAACCTGGATCATCAATAATAGCATATGATAACATGATCCAGAATGAATTGGACTGATATGCGTATCCTCGGAATAGGAAAATTGTAATATTTCCCCATTGACTTATAATGGGAGGTCACGAAATTGACCCGACCGGCGAACTTAGGTCACCGATATTCAAAATCTTAGATATTCGAATTGTAGGTACCTATGACCTTATGAAATCCTGTAAGTTTGAAACCGATCGGCCAAAAACCATGTGGCTGTGGTACGATCGCAAACTTATTTGGAGGTGTGGTCACGTGACCTGACCTGAGATGACCCGTGGTCAAGAATTGCACACAATGTGGATAATTGATGCCCGAACAGGTGTGCCAAAAACAGCGGCTGAAACGGTGGCGCTGTGCGCTGTGCGCCGTTTTTTTTAACGGCGGCCTTGTGCGCCGTGTGCCGTTCTTGAAACGGTGGCGCTGTGCGCCGTGCGCCGTTTTTGAAACGGCAAAAACGGCGCGCCGCCGTTTTTTCGCTATCCTCGAAAAAAAAACTTTAGGGGGGGGTAAACACCCTTAGGGGGGGGGGCGTCTAAATGGCACGACGCGGCACGACGCGGCACGACGCGGGTTAACATAAAAATAAAAAAATTATGAAAAAGTGGTGGTCATGCCACCCCCCGTTTCCTTTGTAAACCCGCCTGTCGTCTGATAAAATACTCGTACCTGACGCCTGACGCTTTTTTTCTTGAAGAATCCCGCCAGTATGGGCTGCACCGACCGCTTCATCACCGTGTCACGGTAACCTACGACATTTACGATAACTCTTGCTTGCAATTGCCGCCCCGTCGGCAGAGACAGCGAGGACAGGTAGAGGGCCGCACGCCAGTTTGACCACATCCGTAACGTTGACGTGGGATAAACTTATAAAAAAATGCAGCAGATGTTTATCGCCGTCCGTGCATTAGCGGATCCAGAACGGGAGTTTGGGGGCGGGGGCAAAATTCCAAAAAAGTCTCACATAATTCTGAAAACTCATCGGATTTCGCTTGCTTATGATATGATGATAGCTGATTTAAAGCAAACCTTCCTTGGTAAAAGTTCCTTAGATTTTCTTCTACATCAGGAAATGTGTCAATTTTGCGCCGATTTCAGGCGGTTGGGGGGGGGGCAATTGCCCATTTTGCCCAACCGTAGATCCTCCACTGCATCAGTGAGTCCTTTTAACGACGACGCGCCAAACAGACAACTGCCCCCAAATGTACTGCTACTAAAGTTTTCCATTATATCTCATAGAACATTTAATGGAAAAAGGAAAAGGAAGAAAAAGAAAGGTATACGATGCTACTATAAAGGCAAAGCTATATAATAATATACTTATGACATGCTATAAAATAAAAGTAAAAAATTAAAGTGACATATGGAGGCTTTCATATTTTATATAACTTTTTGTGAAGAAAATTGAAAGCTCATTTTTAGGGAAACTTCTGCTCGCCAAAGTTGGGGGCCGCCCCCCCCCCCCCCCCGGTCTAGATGTTGGGGGGGGGGGGGGCAAACGCTCCCGCTGCCCCCTGTTCCCGGTCCCTGAAGCCCTTTAATATTGGCACCAGACCGTGAGATAAGATGGCTTGGGAAGATGATCCTGGCCTGTTTCCACTATTACCTCTTCGGTCCAGCAAATTGTGCACTGCTGGAGCAGCTTCCGGGTGCCGATCTCCTTGTCTTTGCGTTCGCGTCGCCTTTTTCGGAACTCGGCAAAGTAATTAAACATTGAGCCTGTTTGAAACTTAAAAGTGAATATTTTATTAAGAGAATGGGTCCTTGGGCCAGCAATTACCGCCTCTGCCAGACACTTAATGAAACTATTTTTACCATTTTCCAAATTTGTATAAGCAATTGCGAAACTTGTGTTATGCCGCGAAATTTTCCAGTTTTTGACACTAGATAGCTGGATTTTGACTGCACTGCAAAGGGAATTTGTACGATAAATTGTTAATTTTTCCTGATGATCAGAGCTTCATCAGAGCTCATTTTTAGGAAAACTTCTGCTCGCCAAAGTTGGGGGGGGGGGGGCGCCGCCCCCCCGGTCCAGATGTTGGGGGGGGGGGGGGGGGGGGCAAGCGCCCCCGCTGCCCCCCCCCCCCCCTGTTCCCGGGTCCCTGTCAAGTGGCGTCTTCCGCAGAGCCAGTGAGCTGGCAGAATGTGACGTGATAAAACATTAAAAATACGGGACAATAGTAACCCGCCAGCTCAAATAAGTTTTATAACACCGAGCAGAGACTTCATTGAATCTATTTCAGGGCTAATAACTTCCCGGATTACGAAGGTGCGGTTTTGTCGACTTCTTATCACACAAATTTCGTTGAATTTTTTCTTCTTCATTTTTAAGTAGAAAATCAACAATGAAGATAACGGAGAGATGAAACCTAGATAAGGGAGAGATGAAACCTATACAGCCGTAAAAAGCACCTCGAGTTACTTCGGATACAATGCGTTGCTCTTTCAACCTTGCGCAACCTTGCTCGTTATAGACGCTCAAACATGGCAAATTTGGAAAAATAGTTGCATACATGGTGGTGCCGTTAGTGCCGTATTTGGCACAAAAACAATGCATTGCTTTGCACCTGCCACCATGATTTCTACAATTACAGCATTGCAATGATGTAATGCTTTAACGCAAAATGTATTTGTTTTGTAATTGTAATTGTAGTGTGTAATTATAATTGCAATTTTGATGTAATTTTTAACGCAAGACGCGCTCAAAAGTACCCCAGGGTACGTTTTAGGTGTCGTATAAGCGACCCCGGTGAATTTATGCGGAAGGGAAAATTTCAGGCTCATATGGCCTATACGCAAAATGTATTATGGTCTAAAAATGTATGGTCTAAAAAACATAAAATGCAGAGTTTTCAAAATTATAATTGCTTAGGGGGATTTTTGGCGATATTCCGCTTTTGCACACCTTTATATAGGCAAATTGAATATTGTATAATAATTCTACACGTCTGATTTCATCAGAACTGCACTCAAAACAGGGACATTATCAGTACTTACCTGACAATAATTATTTTGATCACCCGCCAATAGCCTCAGACGACCGCCTGCAACCCCGCAACCACTCCGCCATTACAATTAAATGTAAACAACGTGGGCGCAGAAATGCGTCAGATACTGGCTATCATCAGGAGCGGCGCCACGGATTTTTTGCCAGGGGTGGCAAAATTGATTGAGTAGGTACGCATGTATCGTCTACTGGGAAAAGTGTCACGGAAGTATAAAATACATATAGACCTCGCGCCAAACAAGATTAAAACCCTACATATTTCGTCCTATTTTTGTGTTATCAATTAGCTGATGTCTATTTTTGCAAGTTCTTCAAATATTTTTAGCACATATTTGATTATACCGGAACCATAAATTATTATTAGCACTCCACGATGAATTAACTATGTATCGCGTTCTTTAGATGGTTACCGAGCGGGCCCGAAGCGCCCGTGAGGTTTCTCGTCAACTTACTAGACCAGTAAAACGCCTTTTTGGGCGATGGCCGAGCGAGCGCGCTCTGGTAAAGCTAAAACAGGTTTGAAATATGAAACGGTAAGTGAGCACATGTGGTAGTAACACAGTCATTTTAGTCTTCCAGAAAAATTGCCAGGCCTCAATGCATGCGAACATAAAAATTAAGTTGTATTAAATTGTTCATGATCTCCTTTCTCAAATCCATAAAAAGGGAGTACGTCATGAGCGCTGCATGCTTCAGCGTATAAATTAATGCTTAGATTAATACAGTCATTTTTTTATCAAGAATCATTTTTGCAAGGTTGTTTGTTCATTTCGACGTTCGCGTGTGCCAACTGCCACGCGCTGTGGTACCACCTCTATCAGAACGCACTATACCAAAACAAATTGTTTTGATGGACCTATCCAATGGTGAAAACCCAATCTCAATCGGAGCAGTGGTTGCAAAGTTATTAGCTTCCGAAAAGCGTCTGTATGGCCGGGTCGGGCCGTGTCGGGCCGGGTCAAATGTAAATTTGAGTTTAGACGAGCAACTTTTGTCGGCAACTCTCGGCAACCGGTTGCTCGGCAACCCTCGGCAACCTGCTGCCGACGGCGGCTGGGCAACCGGTGGCAACCATGGGCAACAGGCATCAACACCGATGGCGACCGGTGGTGTGGCTCGCTTTTGCTTACGTCACACTGACGTCACGGCTGACAACTCTCGGCAACACTCGGCAACCCAGCACGTCGGCCATCTTTGCTGCTAGTCAAGGTGAGTGTTTTTTTCGAGTCGAGAGGTTCTTGTAGTTCTAGAGTTCTACTTCTTGGCCCATTGGTCTAACATTTTATTGATAAATGCTGATATTTGCGTGAGTATGGGCCATGCATGGTGTTGATATGACCTAGATATGTCTTATATAGGCCATGTCTGCAGCCACTGGGTATGGAGGTACTCATTTTATGGAAGCTAATATTTAGCTAATAGTTCTCTTCTAAAAAAAAATTGAATGTTGTATTTACCAAATGAGATACAGTGGCCAAATTTAGCATGGACATAAACTTCAAAAGGATTTGTTTTTATAATGAATCTAGTTCAAACCTTTTGAATGGACATATTTGGGAATTGGTAGGGCAGGCATCACACTTCTGTACACCAGCTGTACACCATTAAGTCTGATCAAGTAGTAAACTGGCCTACGCCTCCCGGCTCCCAATGACTTCATCAAGCCGCCTGCACCAGTGTCCTAGGATTGCAAACTTTGGGTGGAAAATGACACCCTATGGGTAATATTTTTCCACTCTTTTCGCCCAGTTTTACTGTGAATTTTCCGCTCCCTAAATCAAGATGCATTGGATAACTATAACCCTAACACTGATATTACTAATGCTTATATTAACCTGTGGATAAAAAGACATAAAAGACATAAAAGAAAAGTGCAACAAAGAGCCTCTTGGGCCCATCCGAGGTTGCACCCCACCCCACCCCCCCCCCCCCCCCCCTCCACCAGTCTCGCCCCTTCAAATCACCTTACTCTACCTGCATAAAAGAAGGCTAATCCCACGAGTATTTATGAACTAATCCCTTCTCTGTAAAGTATTTATCTAATCTAATTTTGAAGGAAGCAAGTGTCACTGCATGAGCGACATCCCCTGGTAGCATATTCCAATGTCCTACAAACCTTCTGAAAAATGACTGTCGTAGCCTAGTCCTACTTTGTTTCATAATGAATTTATGCTGATGACCTCTACCTCGATTTTCCCTATTGAACTCAAACATACCCTTTAAATATCCAGAATGCTGGCTATTTACAAATTTGAAGACTTCAATTAGATCTCCTCTTAGCCTTCTATATCTAAGTGAAAACATACCCAATTTCTTTAATCTATCTTCATAAGGTAAACTACCAAGACAATTAACCATTTTTGTTGCCCTTTTTTGAACTCTTTCTAACAACCAGCAATCTTTCTCATATGTTGGAGACCAGGCTTGTACACAATACTCCAAATGTGGTCTAACGTATGCACAATACAGTTTTGTTATTACCTTTTCACTCTTGTAGGAAACATTTCTGTTAATGGCCCCTAGCATTCTAAGTGCCTTTTTCCTAGCTTCTACAACCTGGTCTGACGCTGATAGTCTATTGTTTACCACGACACCTAAATCTCTTTCCTTTTCAATCTGCTCCATTTTCTGCCCACCCATTTCATACCTATGTTTACTGCTAACCCGTCCAGCATGCATAATCTTACATTTACTCAAATTGAATTTCATCTGCCATGCTTCAGACCACTCAACTAGCTTGTCCAGATCTGATTGAAAAACATCCTTATCATGTTTTCCTCTAATAATCCTGACAACTTTTAGATCGTCTGCAAATTTCAAGACTTTGCTGTCTATACTGTTCTCAATTGCATTCACAAATATTATAAAAAGCAATGGGCCCAGGACTGAGCCCTGTGGAACCCCACTGAGAACCTCCTTCCATTGTGATTGGCACCCATTCAATATAACCCTTTGCTGGCGTCCTGAAAGCCACGTTTCTATCCAATCCAGAATCTTGCCCCTGATCCCATGAATTTTAAGTTGCAACCCCAGTCTTGTATGGGGGACTTTGTCAAATGCTTTACTGAAATCAAGAAAAGCTACATTTACAAGCATACAAGCTGTTTACCCTGATCAAAGCTATCTGTTGCAACATCCAAAAACTCCAGAAGATTAGTTAAACAAGAACGGCCCTTCCTAAAGCCATGCTGTGTATCCTTGATGAGTTCATTTTGCTCCAAGAATTCAACAATATTATCTTTGATGATTGATTCAAGCACCTTGCAGACTAATGAAGTCAGACTAACCGGTCTATAGTTTTCCTCTTTACTTCTATCTCCCTTTTTATGAATAGGAACAACATTTGCTCTTTTCCAATCAAGTGGAATTTTACTATCTGCGAGTGATTTAGAAAATATTATGGCTAATGGAACCGACAACTCCCTTTCAGATTCTCTTAAAAGTCTAGCATGGATTTCATCAGGTCCTTCTGCCTTGTTAGGCCTTACTTTCTTTAGATATTCTAGAACAAGTTCACTACTTATGCCACCTAGCTCTCCTATAGTCTCCTCTGTCTCTAGCTCAGGCTGAAGTGCTGCAATACTACTCTGGTCCTCGATAGTAAAGACAGATTGAAACTGATCATTAAGCACTTCAACCATTTCACTGTCCTTGCTAACTAACACATCATCTACCTTAAATGGACCTATATTTTTGGAAACTGTACTTAACTTATAAAAACTGAAGAACTTCTTACTATCTGCATTACAATGTCTAGCTAAATCAAGTTCCTTTGCCCTTTTAGCTGCTCTGACCTTTTTCTTAACTGAATTTCTTGCATTCTGGTAGGCCTTCTGATTTATATCTAGTGAAGATCCCTTCAAAATGCCAAATGCACTTCTTTTAGCTTGTATAGCACTCCTTACTTCTGGGGTAAGCCAAACTGGTTTGCCCTTGGTTCTGTTACGTTTGTGCCTGAGGGGTATATGCCGATTCTGAATTTGGCTTAATCTAGCTTTGAAAACATTCCAGGCCTCATGCATCTAAACCTGCCAACTCAACGTTCCATTTTATCTGTGAGAGGTCATTTCTAATACCATCAAAGTCAGCCCGGCTGAAGTTTGGAACCATAATAAGGTTATCTTTGGGCCTCATTTCTGATGAGATATTGAATTTAACCATATTGTGATCACTGGTTCCTAGACCTGCACAAATACTTATGTCACTAACTAGATCACTGTTGTCTGAGAATACAAGGTCTAGAATGGAGCAATGTCTGGTTGGCTCTGTTACAAACTGATGCATGAAAAGCTCCTCTTCAAAGATTTGCCTATACAACCTACACTCATTTGTTTCCTCTGCTATACTTTCGTATCCTCTTAAGTTAAAATCTCCCATAATAAGACACTGAGCCTGAAAGTTCCTACGTATTTCCTCACAAATATCTTGGTCTGTTTCAGCTTGGGAGTTCCTTGGAAGATTCCCTGGTCTGTAAAATGCACCTATCCTCAACCTTCCTCTGTTTCCTGTACCAATTTTAATGTCAAGCCAGATTGATTCTACTTCTTTTACTTTACTAGAATCATCAACTCTAGTAGTGCAGTACAAGCTATTTACATATACAAACACTCCGCCCCCCTGCCGTGATTCTCTGCAGTATGAGAACATGTTTTACCCTTGTAACTCGAAATCCTGTAGCCTATCCCTATTATACCCCTCACTAACCCATGTCTCGGTTACACAAATGATATCAGGCTTTTCAAGGGCAACATAACACTCAAACTCATCAAATTTAGACCTAATACTTTGGGCATTCAGCAACACACATGTGATCTTATACTTTGAGCTGACTACTAATTCTGAGGGAATTATGATCTACTGTCCTATTCTGACATGAACTTCTACCAATGCTTACTTCCTGATGCCCTAGTACTAGCGTCCCTGAACCCCCCCCCCTCCTACCTAGTTTCCCTGAATGACACTTCTGTAGGCATTTCCCAAAGCCCTTGCCCCCTCATCCGATAAGTGAAGCCCATCCTTCATATAGTACCTACGCCACTCATAGAACTGATCCCATAAGTCTACATAACTAAGCCCCATAGCTGAACATAAGTTCTGAACTGAGCTGTTCACAGACAGAGCTCTCGAGTACCACTCCTCACTGGCTCCACAGCGAGGGAGGATGCCAGTCACGATGACTGGTTTCCTGGACTCCTTCAACCTCTGCAGCAGGCTCCGGTACTCTGCTACTATTCTCACACAATACAAACATACAAACATAACAGGATACAAACAAACAGTTTAGGAAAATATTGTCATTTGTAACAGCTGATTGATTCTGATGGGCGAGTTTTGGCAAACCAAGGATATCGCATATGGTCTTTTTTAGGCTGAATTTTCCACTCTATGGATATTTTAGTCCAAATTTTCCATTCTGCAGTGATGTCCGCACCCTGACTTCAAAGCAATCCCAGGACCCTGGGCTGCACCACCCGCCACTTGTTTAGGCTTGTCACACTACCTACAGTGTTGCGTACGGAAGTGTGACGCCTGCCCTACCAATAGCCAGATTTGCAAGGTCAGAACCCGTGATAAGCAGAGCTTGTTGTGCAGGTCCTGACCCCTATACTGTTTGATAGGGTAATTTTGGGTACCTGGCAGAATTTAAGAGACAAGTTGTATGTGCCCCTGGGATGGCTGTGGTGTAGGAGAAAAACTGTTTGACCAGTGACTGAGAGGTCCCGAGTTTGAGCCTCGCCTACTCCTGCAGACGCCACCCTTGTGTGATGTTTGTCCCTGTATGTGTTAATTAACAGCGTGGTGATGTAAAGCCCCAATTATTGTTAAATTAATTATTATTTTATGTGCCCCACAAAGCTGGGTACAGCCTGCCCTGCTCACTGACATCATCTGACCTTGAGTGGGGAGGCTGCCACTGGCTGCAGGCCATCCCAGTCAGGAGCAAATAGTGAGCGCCATAGCAACTTGAACTCAGACTCTCACTTCAGGGTAGGTCGGAAGCCCAGTACCTACCTAACATTTTCTTTTAATCTTTGTATAAGGTGCTTGTCTGTGCACTGTGTTATGCATGTCAAGGTTTCAAGTTTGAGCCAGTCAAGGGCCAGCCCTCATGACATCATTGGTTGGTTGTAGGAAGCACAGCTTGCCTCAATGAGTAGGCTGAGCTATGGAAAAAAGGGGGGAGGGGTGGGGGAAATGTGTGCTATGCATGGGTCATTTGACTCGTAAATAGGCCCTGTCACGCTTCCCAGAGTAGCACACTGATTCTGGTGACATCTGTAGTGTTGCCAAGTGCCATCAGTCCCAAAATTCAATTTTTGCTTGGGTGTCCGAGTGGAAAATTCAAGCAAAAAAAAGACCGTGAGAGTGGACAATTATGTAGAAAATGGAATAATATTGATTTCTGTTGTGAATATGAAAAGCAGTAGTTTTCATTGAAATCATGTATTTTTATTCAATATTTGTCAGGATAATTCATAATTTGGGAGTGAAAATTTAACTCCTAAAATGGGGAGTGAGAGTGGAAAATTATTCACATTTGGCTTTCATTTCCCACCCAAATTGACAAATTTACGAATACTGAGTGCCATATGGCTCCAGACACTATCAAATTTGCAGCTTTGATCTTCATAACATGGTGCATGCTGCACCCACATCTCTCATGAACAGGTACCTTTGTGGAAGGTAACTTATTTTTGTATCTAGAAACAAAAACATTTGAGAGAAAAATGAAAAGTGGTGGAGCCATGGCCACACTGGTTCCTACTCCTATTTAGATGGTTATGGTGGTTCATGTTATAAAATGGTGCATGTTGTGACACTGTGCTTTATGAGAAATTGTTTATGGCTCGGATGTAATGCTGCACACTGTATGCCCTACCACCCACCAGCTGACCCCTGTCCAGTGTCTGACCTACCACCCACCAGCTGACCTCTGTCCAGTGTCTGACCTACCACCCACCAGCTGACGGTCAGCTGGTGGGTGTGTAGTCTCTGAATAGTGGCCAAATTCAGAGAGTTAGGGGAGGGATGACAAAATTATTGCATGATGTGATGTGATATCATGAAATGGGGAGTGTCCAGCACAAAAGCACGACAATTCTGACCTTATTTGCGTGTTTTTAAACCTGGACACATTCTTCGTCCTATCATTTTTGATAAAACAAGCAATTTTGGCATACCTCCATTCCCCCTAAATCTCTGAATTTGGCCACCATGAGTCTGACCCCTGTCCAGTGTCTGACCTACCACCCACCAGCTGACCCTGTCCACTGACTGACCTACCACCCACCAGCTGACCCCTGTCCACTGACTGACCTACCACCCACCAGCTGACCCCTGTCCAGTGTCTGACCTACCACCCACCAGCTGACCCCTGTCCTGTGTCTGACCTACCACCCACCAGCTGACCCTGTCCTGTGTCTGACCTTCCACCCACCAGCTGACCCCTGTCCTGTGTCTGACCTACCACCCACCAGCTGACCCCTGTCCTGTGTCTGACCTTCGACCCACCAGCTGACCCCTGTCCTGTGTCTGACCTACCACCCACCAGCTGACCCCTGTCCAGTGTCTGACCTACCACCTACCAGCTGACCCCTGTCCTGTGTCTGACCTACCACCCACCAGCTGACCCTGTCCTGTGTCTGACCTACCACCCACCAGCTGACCCCTGTCCTGTGTCTGACCTACCACCCACCAGCTGACCCCTGTCCAGTGTTTGACCTACCACCCACCAGCTGACCCCTGTCCTGTGTCTGACCGACCACCCACCAGCTGACCCTGTCCAGTGTCTGACCTACCACCCACCAGCTGACCCCTGTCCTGTGTCTGACCTATCACACACCAGCTGACCCCTGTCCTGTGTCTGACCTACCACCCACCAGCTGACCCCTGCCCAGTGTGACCTACCACCCACCAGCTGACCCCTGTCCTGTGTCTGACCTTCCACCCACCAGCTGACCCCTGCCCTGTGTCTGACCTACCACCCACCAGCTGACCCTGTCCACTGACTGACCTACCACCCACCAGCTGACCCCTGTCCTGTGTCTGACCTACCACCCACCAGCTGACCCCTGTCCAGTGTCTGACCTTCCACCCACCAGCTGACCCCTGTCCTGTGTCTGACCTCCCACCCACCAGCTGACCCCTGTCCACTGACTGACCTACCACCCACCAGCTGACCCCTGTCCTGTGTCTGACCTTCCACCCACCAGCTGACCCCTGTCCAGTGTCTGACCTACCACCCACCAGCTGACCCCTGTCCTGTGTCTGACCTATCACCCACCAGCTGACCCCTGTCCTGTGTCTGACCTACCACCCACCAGCTGACCCCTGCCCAGTGTCTGACCTACCACCCACCAGCTGACCCCTGTCCTGTGTCTGACCTACCACCCACCAGCTGACCCCTGTCCAGTGTCTGACCTACCACCCACCAGCTGACCCCTGTCCACTGACTGACCTACCACCCACCAGCTGACCCCTGTCCTGTGTCTGACCTACCACCAACCAGCTGACCCCTGTCCTGTGTCTGACCTACCACCCACCAGCTGACCCTGTCCAGTGTCTGACCTACCACCCACCAGCTGACCCCTGCCCAGTGTCTGACCTACCACCCACCAGCTGGCCCCTGTCCTGTGTCTGACCTACCACCCACCAGCTGACCCCTGTCCAGTGTTTGACCTACCACCCACCAGCTGACCCCTGTCCTGTGTCTGACCTACCACCCACCAGCTGACCCCTGTCCAGTGTCTGACCTACCACCCACCAGCTGACCCCTGCCCAGTGTCTGACCTACCACCCACCAGCTGACCCTGTCCAGTGTCTGACCTACCACCCACCAGCTGACCCCTGTCCTGTGTCTGACCTATCACCCACCAGCTGACCCCTGTCCTGTGTCTGACCTACCACCCACCAGCTGACCCCTGCCCAGTGTGACCTACCACCCACCAGCTGACCCCTGTCCTGTGTCTGACCTTCCACCCACCAGCTGACACCTGTCCTGAGTCTGACCTACCACCCACCAGCTGACCCTGTCCACTGACCGACCTACCACCCACCAGCTGACCCCTGTCCTGTGTCTGACCTACCACCCACCAGCTGACCCCTGTCCAGTGTCTGACCTTCCACCCACCAGCTGACCCCTGTCCAGTGTCTGACCGACCACCCACCAGCTGACCCCTGTCCTGTGTCTGACCTACCACCCACCAGCTGACCCCTGTCCTGTGTCTGACCTACCACCCACCAGCTGACCCCTGTCCTGTGTCTGACCTACCACCCACCAGCTGACCCCTGTCCTGTGTCTGACCTACCACCCACCAGCTGACCCTGTCCACTGACTGACCTACCACCCACCAGCTGACCCCTGTCCTGTGTCTGACCTACCACCCACCAGCTGACCCCTGTCCAGTGTCTGACCTACCAAAAGGGCCCTCCTGGCCTCCAGGGGGGGGGGGGGCACCCGCCCCCCCCCCTTGGCTGCGTGCCTGGCTACTACTGTGTTAAACGGTTAATGAACATGTGCATTGTTGATTGGGTCGCAGTAAGCGCGTCAGTTTGTGACCTGAATGTGACCTGACGTATATTTAAGTCATCGCGCCTCATGCCTGTGATAACAAACGAATCAGGTCGGGAGTTAGAATAGTTGTAACTCCAGTCTCGCGACAGCATTTAATAATTGTTTCCCAACGTCCCGCAGGTTCACATACATCAGCGTCGGCAGCCTGGGCAGCGAGAGCGACGGCGGTATTTTCGCCAACTCGGACCTGGCCGCTCTCCTGCGGCGGCAGATGGAGGTCGGCGACGTCCTGCCAGCGCCGATAGTGCTGCCCAACGCGGATAGTGCTGCCCAACGCCTCACTTCTTGGTGGGGGACGAGGCGTTCCCGTTGCAGCGTCACCTGATGCGGCCCTACCCCAGGGCATCAGTCGTCGGACCGGAGGCAGACGAAAGGCGCATCTTCAACTATCGCCTCAGCCGAGCGCGCCGCTGCGTGGAGAACACGTTCGGGGTAATGGCGCAGCGCTGGCGGATCTACCGGGGGACGTTGGGCTGCACGCCGGAGAGGGTGGCGACCCTGGTGAAAGCAACATGTGCTCTGCACAACTTCCTGCGGCAACGGGAGATCGATGCTGCAGCTGGCGTCGGACGCGGCTCCGCACCGGTGCCGGACGAGCGTGATGCCGCGCCCGCCCAACGGGACATCACCAGGGCTGGCACCAACACCCACTCTCGTGAGGCGGCCCGCATCCGCCAGGTCCTGACGGAGTATGTGAATGGCGCTGGGAGCGTGGAGTGGCAGCGTACCGCCGCTGGCATCAAGTAGTGTGGTGGACGGTGCCGCAGTGCCGACAGTCCGCGCCATTTCTGGCAGCAGCACTTTCTGTTAGTGTTACCAAGGTTTAGCTGGTGTGATGCTGTGCCGGTACGGGAGTTATCGCTCAGCAGTTAAGTTTTCGTTTTGTTGTGATTGAGCGATGGCAGTGTCCCAAAATTCCATTTATGCTTCGGTTTCAAAGTGGAAAATTGTATCAAAAATAATATTGAGTGGCAAAATTATGTAGAAAATAGTACAATATTGATTTGCTTTAATATGAAAAACATTAGTTTTCATTGAAATCATGTACCTATGTTTAGTCAACATTTAATTCAGAACCAATATCATAATTCATAATTTGGGAGTGGAAAAATCACCCCTAAAATGGGGAGTGAGAGTGGAAAATTATTCACATTTGGGTGTCATTTCCCACCCAAAACGCCAAATTTTGGGACACTGAGCGATGGCATGTCCTTTCGCTCAATCACAGTGATCACGGTACAAAGATACCGAATGGTATTTCAATAGCAGTCGAATCATCGTTGTTATTCCATCCATTCCAACCATATTTGTCATGAATCACTCGCCTCACAGCGACAGACTTTGCTGGTGCTTAGGATTGTTTAACTAGATCTGTTTTTCAATCTGCTTACAGGAGATGTCTTGAATCTTGTTCGACTACATACTTGAATGTCTGTGGAGCCCTTATTGTTCCTTACATGTTGATGTTACTGCGCAGTATCGTTTTGCAGTGGTCTAGCGTGTGTTCTGAACTCTACGCCGACTGTTAGCGACAGCTACATGTTTCATTCTTGTTTGAATGTGCAGAATACCAATAGAGGCTGCCATCTCTGACGCACAATTTTTTTGTCCGACGGACGTTCCGAAAAGTGTTCGTTTCGGATGATAGTCACGCAGGTACTGTCGGAAAACTGCCACACCAGGATATATTCAGCATTCAAACGAAATGGATCTTTTTAGTCATGTATTGCTGACAAACATCACGGCACTCGCCACGAAGTTGAAACATTAACTAACAACTTCGACGCCACCTCTAACTCGGCTTCTATGGGACGTAGACAAAAACCAAAGACACTGTTCGAAAGCCCGTCAGAATGCATTTTGAAACTATTTCAGGCAATTTTTTTATCAGGTCAATATTGAGGTCACCAGAGGTCATCAAGGGTAGATTTTAAAGTTTTAGAACTTCGCTCCAGAAATTCCCAGATAGCACAGGAATTGTGATAGCTAGAAACAAACGGAAAAAAACAATGGAAAGCTATTGAAAAATGCAATGTGTCATCAGATTTGAGCTCGGGGGAATATTTTTATTTCCAGACTTTAGGCTCCAGAGCTCATCAAATGTCAAACAGGGTATTTTTTTAGCAAAACAGTTTTCACAAATATCTTGTTACCTAACAAAGATAGGGAACTAATTTTGACGCCATCGTGTATGTCTTGTCAAGGCGCTTCGTATCATATGCATGATGACCAGGTTAGGTCAACCTAAAAAATTGACCTCAGGTCAAGGTCAAGTGGTAACCCAATTAGGTCATGTTTAACATTGGGAGACGTGCCTCGACGAGACAAACACATTGGTGCCAGCTTCACTTATCTATCTTTATTTTGTCGAGAGTTATTGGCAAAAAAAGTGTTGGTGACCTCGGGTGACCTCATCTGACCCTCTAGGGGTCATTGAACAAAAATTTAACCTGGAACTTCAAGAATTGCTTATGATGACATGATCCAGAAGGAATTGGGCTGATATAATTCGTATCCTCAGAAAAGGAAGCATTTGATTATTTCCCATTGACTTATCCCACGTGAGGGAGGTCACGAAATTGACCCGACCTTAGGTCACCGATATTAAAAATCCGAGATAAACGTATTGTAGGTACTATTGCTCTTATGAAATCCTGTAAGTACGAAATCGAGCGGCCAAAAACTGGCTGTGGTGCGACCGGAAACATTTTTGGAGGTGGGGTCACGTGACCTGGTCTGGTGACCTGACCTGAGATGACCCGAGGTATTTTTTTAAACATAATGTGCGCAATTGATGCCGGAACAGCTGTGCCAAAAACGGCGGCGCTGCGCGCCGCCGTTCTTTCGCTATCCTCGAAAAACCCAAAAATAAAAGCATCAACGGAACACGGCAACACCTACCGACGACAGAATTGTTCAAAAAATTGAACATCTCGGCAACCAGTTGCCGACTCTCGTCAACCTCTCCCTCATTGGTCGAATCCGTTGTGACGTCACGCCCCGCGGTTGCCAAGTGCTGCCCACGATCGCCGAGATCTGGGCCTGTTGCCGAGTGTTGCCGAGTGTTGCCGAGTGTTGCCGGGTGCTGCCGGGTGCTGCCGGGCAACATAATCTGTTGCCGAAGCCTGCTGCCGAGCAACCGGTTGCCGAGAGTTGCCGACAAAAGTTGCTCGTCTAAACTTGGCAATAAAAGGCGTTTTACTGGTATAAGACTATTTAGAATTAGCAAATCAGAGCTTCTGTAAGTACCTATAATCTGGAACCTTAGTACGTTGAACAGGAATTAGGAGAATAAACGAATATGCAAGGCAAAGTTTGAATCTTGCGGTTGGTAGAGGTAAATACTGAATACAGTCGAATTATTATTTAATTCTATTATAAAGTCGAAATGGGCGGATCCAGAGGGGGGGGGGGGGCATGGAACCAAGGCTCCCCAAACCACCTGAAATCGGCCCAAATTTGACACATTTCCTGAGATAATATACAATCTAAGCAATTTTTACTAAGGAAAGTTTGTTTAAAATCAGTTATCGATGCACAAGCAAACGAAATCCGATGAGTTTTCAGAATTGTGCGAGACTTTGGGATTTGCCCCCCCCCCCCCCCCCCCAACTGACCCAAACCACCCATTCTGCATCCGCCCTTGTTTCCACCCCCTCTGGTTTTTCATGAATAGCGAAACACGGCAGCGCCGCCAAATTTGGCACATCTGTTTTGGCATCAATTACCCACATGGTGTGACATTTGTGACATCAAGTCAACTCAGGTCAGGTCACCAGGTCAAGTGACCCTACCTCCAAAAAGGTTTGCGGTCGTGCCACAGCCAAAGTGATTGACCAAACAGTTTGAATCTCACAGGATATCATCAGGTGAAGTACCTACAATTCGTATATCTCGATTTTGTATATCGGTGACCTAAGGTCAGGTCGATTTCGTGACCTCCCCCATTATAAGTCAATGGGGAAACAATTATTCGATGCGTCTCGACGAGACAAACACAATGGTGAAATATGTTTTTACTCTGGCATGCTTTTGTCAAAAGTGATTCCTTAAAAACAATTCGGAGATTTTTTAAAGAATGTTTCAAATTCAATGGCTTCTGCTGAACTTAGGTCAATTTTAGTGAGACCTTAGGTCAATTTTGATGAGACCTGTCACCTGTCCCTGTCCTGTATATGCCTCTGTTATTGTCCTGTCTTTATCGATATATAGACGGTTTTGCAAAGGACACCCATATATAGCCGAAATGTGACCTTTCATGATATCTGGTGACCTCAATATTAACTTGACCTAAACAATGGCCGGTATACTTTCGATAGAACTTGTCTCGAGTTATCTAACACCGTGTTCCGCTTATCGCTACGCCGTGTGGTTTTCGAGATATTAGGGGGAGCGGCTATCCGTCCCCCCTCCCCCTCCCCGGTAGTCTGTGGCTGGCGCGAACCCCGGCAGTGCACGGGTTGAAATTAATATAAAATAAATATTAATAAAAATATTACGCGTCTGTCCTGCCCCACCTCTGTCTTGCCTCGGCCCTGCATTTGTCCCGTCCTGTCTTGCCCTGCCATGTCATGCCCTGTCCCGTCCTGTCTTGCCTCTGTCCCGCCTTTGTCCCGTCCTGCCCTGTCCTGCCGTCCTGCCCTGTCCTGTCCTGCCCTATCCTGCCCTGTCCTGCCCTGTCCTGCCCTGTCCTGCCCTGTCCTGCCCTGTCCTGCCCTGTCCTGCCCTGTCCTGCCCTGTCCTGCCCTGCCCTGTCCTGCCCTGTCCTGCCCTGTCCTGCCCTGTCCTGCCCTGTCCTGCACTGTCCTGCCCTGTCATGCCCTGTCCTGCCCTGTCCTGCCCTGTCCGGCCCTGTCCGGCCCTGTCCTGCTTCAGACCCTGCTCTGCCCGTTGCCGCCGCCCTGTCCTGCTACGCCCAGTGGCACCGGCACAGCTGTTGCATTGGCGTGCTCTCGGTTAGATAAGTCAAGTTAGATTACTTGATACAGAGCGAAAGTTTCGGTCAAATTGGCGAATATTATGGTCATGACTAGATAGTATAGTTTGAATAGCAATATAGGCTAACGTGACTCAAATTTGCATTGGTCGACGAACAGAACTGTTCCATATGTTCGCAGCGGCCGGAATCTACAAATTTGGCAAAACAGCACCAGTACAAATTTGACAGGGGTCCCTATGGTGGCGCCGCCATTGGCTATCATATGACGTCATATGTATCTGGTCGACCACTAAACCTCAATTCCGGCGGCGGCTATTTGCTGTTTAGTCATAATACGAGCGAATCTTAGGTTTCGTCCCGCTCGGACTTATGGCTACGAGCGAATCTTAGGGTTCGTCCCGATCGGACTTAATGGCGGGGTTAGGTTAGGTTAGGTTAGTTATACCATGGATGAGATAAGACTCTCATCCATGGTTATACGGAAGAAATATTGGAGAACCAAGTATGGACGATGCCCACACCGAATTTCAAAGCAATATCTATATGTGGCACAGGCACTTCTTTGTCTATCAAAAAATATACGCATCACGCTCTCACTAAACCTCCGTTCTTGGCGGAACGCAGGACTTGTATTTGAGACCGAAGGTCGGCCGCGCAGCAGCCGCTACCACGATGTGACCTTACTGGATACATATCTGACGTATTTCACACACAAAACAGTCCACGTTGTTTACATTTCAGTTGTAATGGCGGAGTCGTTGCGGTCGGCGGAGGCGATTGACGGGTGATACAAATCATTATTGTCAGGTAAGTACTGAGAATGTCCCTGTTTTGAGTGCAGTTCTGATGAAATCAGACGTGTAGAATTGGCATACAATATTCAATTTTCCTATAAAAGGTGTGCAAAAGCGGAATACACCGCATTTTTTAACCCGCGCACTGCAGGGGGGGGGGGGTGATTTCCGCCCCCTCCCCCTCAGGTTTTTCGCAGATAACGAAAAAACGGCGTCGCGCAGCGCCGCCGGGTTTTAGCACACCTGTTAGGACATCAATTGCGCACACTTCGAAAAAAATAACCTGGGGTCATCTCAGGTCAGGTCACCAGACCAGGTCAAGTGACCCCACCTCCAAAAATGTTTGCAGTTGTGCCAAAGCCAGAGTTTCTCACCGATCACTTTGAAACTTACAGGGTGTCATGAGGGCATAACTACTTACAATTCGTGTATCTCGGAATTTTGATATCGGTGACCTAAGGTCAGGTCAATTTCGTAACCTCCCCATGATAAGTCAATGGAGAAATATACAAATGCTTCCTATTTCAAGGATATGCATGATATTAGTGATATTACTTCTGGATCATGTTATAGGATATTCTTGATGATCCAAGTGTAAGTTTTGTTCAGTGACCCCTATGGGGTCATTTGAGGTCATGCGAGGTCACAATCACTTTTTTGTGTCAATAACTCCCGACGTAATGCAGACAGAAGTAAAACAGACAGTAATGTGTTTGTCTCGTCGAGACACGTTTTCCCATATGCAACATACCCTACTTGGGTCACCACTTGACCTTGACCTGAGGTCAAATTTTTAAGTTGACTTAACAAGGTCACCATGTATATCATTATAAGTGCCATGACAAGATGGCAAGATGAACACAATGGCGTAAACATTTTTTCGTTATCCTTATTAAAGGAAATAGTTCACCTTCGGGAAATTTTTCAGAACACGATTTTATTATATGTTTTAATACAGTTTCTTTTTTATTTTCAAAAATGGTCTTACATCGCGCCAATTCAGGACAGAAGGTCGTAAATTATTAATGTTATTGTGTGCATTATTGGTCTGCGCATGCTCCATGGCAGTGCTGGCACTTTCAGACGGTACGGTACATCATATATGCGCCGTATTCCTTCGCCAAAAAGTCAAATATCTTCGGCTGGAGAGTCTTTTCAGCCAATACAAGTTCCAGATAAGGATTTCTCAACACGTGCTACAAAACTGCTATTTCAGTTCAAAACCCATGTTGAAGGTGAACTATTTCCTTTAAAGGGAGTGTGCCTACTCACATCGCTTAGTTGGGGTTATTGACACTGGTCTATAGAACACAATTTTCTGAATTGAACCAATTACTTCATTTCTCCAGATTCACCCTAGTTGCTGAGATATTCAAAGACTCCAGGAATTTGCTTGGAAGCAAAAAGTTATCGGGTAGACTCCAGATGGCTTCCCACTACCAAAAGCACTGCAACTATCGATTACACTGCTAGCATATCGTTATCACCGGCCAATAGCAATTCGAACAAACAGCTCGTGCGCGCTGATAGCAGCTGCCGAACAACAGAGCCTGGGCGGCCATCATACTTGCATGCATCATGTTTGTCTTAGGTGCGTCGTTCACGTAACAATGTGTTACCTCTGATTACCTTCACCGTAGTGAGAATCGTTTTTTCGATATCGAAACGAAAAATAATCGAAAACAATATAAGTGAAAATTCAACTAAAGGGGCTCCAAATGTGAATTTCATTGTATCCAACCATCACAACAATAGCTACTTATCGAAGGAAAAATAATTTTGACAGTTCAAAACAGTAGGCACACTCCCTTTAAGTAAAAAGTTAATAGCGAAAAACGATTTTGCAAAAAAAAACAGCATTTTTCTTTTTTGACCTCTGGGTCTGGACTCTGGAGCCTCAAATATTGACATGTGATAAAATTTGAGGACACCTTGTCGATTGAAAATTTCACTGGCTGGCGTTTGCTTTTTTCTGTTTGTTTCTAACTAGCATAGTTTCCGAGATATATGGGAATGTTTGGAGCAAAGTCCTAAACAGGAAAAAAAAAACTGGAGAATTTGACCTTTGATGACCTCTGGTGACCTCAATTTTGACCTGAACTACAAAAATACTGAATACTTTCGATAGAACTTGTATCAAGCTATCAAACTTAGTTTTCCGCTTGTCGCTACGTAGCGTAGTTTTTTAGATCTCACGGGGGGCGGAAATCAACCCCCCTGCAGTTCGTGTTCGGCGCAATCCCCCTGCAGTTCGTGTTCGGCGCAATCCCCCTGCAGTGCGTTGGTTAACAATACAATCGTTTTCAGTGCCCTAAAGTACCCCAGGGTATGTTTTGGGTACCGTAAGCGACCCCCATGAATTTATGCGCGCTAAATCGGAAAATTCACCACTGTGCAATAGACCAGGTCATTCGATAGGTTTTTGCGAGCATGCACCGATTAATAGTGAAATTAGTATGCGCTATATCATTACAAACATACATTAATTTTTTGAAGAAAAAAAATTGGAGATGCCAACCGACCTCTTTTTGGAGACACTTTTATGATTTTTTCGTCAATATCGTACATTTGAGCATGATTTTTTTGTTGTTGAAAATATCATTTTCAAATTCTCCGTATGCTGTTTGACAACCGAAGTGATTGTCATGGAGTTATCATGGACAGTAACGCTGTTCCTCTGCATTTCTTGTAAGGGTTTTATGGCACCCGCTCACAGCGCCATCTATTGAGCGGACTTGCAATATATGCACTAGGTGCAGTTTCCTGGCTGCGGAGGTCTGCAGAGGAGCTCCACAAGCACTGCAATCAGTGGCGGCGAATAAGAAGGGAGGGGGCAGGGGGAAGCTGCCCCCCCACTCAAGAAGTTGGGGGGGGGGGGGGGGGGGGGCAAACATATGATTTCCCCCATAAATTTGTAAATTTGTTGATAATTTTTCAAGAAGTTGGTTCTATTTTTTCTTTTTGACCGAAAAATTGACACCGAGTGCCCCGGGGTGCCCCAGCCAGCCTGAGGGGCCCTCTGAGGCCGACAGAAGGCCCTCAGTCGGCCTAAGGGGACCTCAGAAGGCTTGAAACTTCAACATGGCCTGTCCGACTTTTTTCTTGCGACCATTTAGAGGCCCTGCAAAATATAGTGACCTAAATCCGAGGAGATACCATTTCGCGCCATTTTGTTTTTGTTGGGGGTGGGGCTTTGGCGAGGGGTCCCCCTGGGTTTTTCCCCCTCCCCATCCGAAAATACCTTCCGCCGCCACCGACTGAAATGGAACACCAGCAGATTAACTCCATGGAAAATGGATTTAAAGTGGGTGGGGAGGAGTGCGTGCCAAATAAATTTGACTGCATGACCTTGATCCACCCATCGAGACAGGACAGGTACCTGTCCGATCTCCAGACGTGAAGCCCGGTGCCTGTCCTGTCTCCAGACGTGAGGCCCGGTGCCTCTCCTGTCCACAGACGTGAGGCCCGATACCTGTCCTATCTCCAGATGTGGGGTCCGGTCCTCCCCTACCTCTAGTCGTGAGGCCCGGTACCTGTCCTGTCTCCAGATGTGAGGTCCGGTACCTGCCTTGCCTCCAGGCCCGGTGCCTGTCCTGTCTCCAGACGTGAGGACCGGTACCTGTCCTGTCTCCAGACGTGAGGTCCGGTACCTGCCCTGTCTCCAGACGTGAGGCCCGGTGCCTGTCCTGTCTCCAGACGTGAGAGCCGGCACCTGTCATGTCTCCAGACGTGAGGTCCGGTACCTGCCCTGCCTACGGGCCCGGTGCCTGTCCTGTCTCCAGACGTGAGGCCCGGCACCTGTCCTGTCTCCAGACGTTAGGCCCGGTACCTGTCCTGTCTCCAGACGTGAGGCCCAGTAACTGTCCTGTCTCCAGACGTGAGGCCCGGTGCCTGTCATGTCTCCAGACATGAGGCCCGGTGCCTGCCCTATCTCCAGACGTGAGGCCCGATACCTGCCATGTCTCCAGACGTGAGATCCGCTACCTGCCCTGCCTCCGGGCCCGGTGCCTGTCATGTCTCCAGACGTGAGGCCCGATACCTGTCCTGTCTCCAGACGTGATGCCCTGTACCTGTCCTGTCTCCAGACGTGAGGCCCAGTAACTGTCCTGTCTCCAGACGTGAGGCCCAGTAACTGTCCTGTCTCCAGACGTGAGGCCCAGTAACTGTCCTGTCTCCAGACGTGACGCCCAGTAACTGTCCTGTCTCCAGACGTGAGGCCCAGTAACTGTCCTGTCTCCAGACGTGAGGCCCAGTAACTGTCCTGTCTCCAGACGTGAGGCCCAGCGTCTGTCCTGCCTCCAGACGTAAGGTCCAGTACCTGTCCTACCTCCAGACGTGAGGTCCGGTACCTGCCCTGTCTCCAGGCCCGGTAGCTGTCCTGTCTGCAGACGTGAGGCCCGGTACCTGTCCTGTCTGCAGACGTGAGGCCCGGTACCTGTCCTGTCTGCAGATGTGAGGCCCGGTACCTGTCCTGTCGCCAGACGTGAGGGTCGGTACCTGTCCTGCCTCCAGACGTGAGGTCCGGTACCTGTCTCCAGATCCAGTTCCCACTGAGCAAGGGCGCCGCAACCCTCCGAAAGTGTGTGTGTGTGTGTGTTTGTGTGTGTGGGGGGAGGCATTCTGAGTCGATTCTTTCCTTGTAACGCCCATAGGCGTAATGTAAAAATCCGCGGCCGCCCTCCCCCCGGTTCCTGCGTCCTTGCCACTGAGTAAACCTGTTGGTATTGCATTTAATCGCGTTTGGGGCCCTCTGCAGGCCTCCACACCGGAAAACTGCACCTAGTACATATACTGAAATTCCGCTCAATAGATGGCGCTGCGAGCGTGTGCATTACAATCCTTACGGGAAATGCGGAGAAACAGCTTCAATGTATATAACTTTACGAAAATCCCTACGGGTGTCAACCAGCATACGGAGAATTCGAAAAATATATTTAAAAAACTTGAAAAAAGTAGGCATGCCAAAATGTACGATATTGACGAACAAATGGAAAGTGTCCCTAAAAAGAGGCCGGTTGGCACCTCCAAATTTGTTTTAAACATGTAAAAAAAATCGTGTAAGCTTGTAATGACATGGCGCATGATAATTTCACTATTAATCTGAAATCTTGTTTGGCATGACCCGGCCTACTGTGCAATGGCTTGAATGCAGTTGTCTAGGTAGCCCAGTCCCGATAATATTGAAACCTTCCCTGAATTACAATCTGCCTTTGAAGTTTGGATGCGGCACAACTGAATGATTCCCGCTCCTTTCAACCGGCTGCCCCACACGAAAATGTGCATCATCAATATATGTATGTAATTTATTTCTTCAAAGACGCTACAGGCTCTCGAGCGTGACGGAAATTTACCCCCGCAAATAGCATACTGGGCCATAGCCGGCGCGGATGAGCGCAGCCCAGGGATCTGCAGTCACACAGGACGAGCATATTACAGAGAATCCTCACCACCGCAAGTCCCTAACCCTGCAACACAGTGCAGCTCCCCCCAAAACACTTGGCTACTGGCTCCTCAGCTCGTGACAAAGTGCAGTCAGAAGCGTTCTGAAGCACTTCCGACACGAAAACAATCTTTCGGCGCCAACACGGTCGACCTATTTGAGGACACCATTCAAGATGACAGTCTCCATTCACCTTGCCCCTAGGAAGGCTGGCAAGCAAGCACACGGGTGTCGACTTGTTCGCCAGACACAAAGTTGGCAGAAGACAGCAACGCTGGCTTCTAAGCGCTAGATACTGACCGAAAATGAGCACACAAAAGTCGTTGACACTTTGCACTAAAATGACATTTGCACTTTAAAATCAGGCATCGGTATTTACACAGCAGGGCAACCCATGTGGACTGTCAACAAGGCGCGGACATTAACGTCCGGTGAGGGGCAGTAGATCGCTGTGATGTGTATCGGTGCCAAACGCGGACGAAGGCGTTTAAAGCACGGCCACATGGCCTGCCCTGAGCAGCACACCCGCACGCTCTCTCACACACAGACACACACATCCCGTATTTACACGGTAGGCCGACGATTAAGCCAAACAGAAACAGCCGCCGCCCCGCAGGCCACGGCAGAAGATTCAATCGATTCCCGTATCCCTGAAAAGACGCCACAGCTGGGGGCGAATTTCCGCCCACTCAGATCTGCATCTCAGAACCGACACCTCACAACATGGCAACTCGGTTTAAAATTACAGCCGGTACAGCCGCATATTCGTTTTGTAGTGCAAATTGATACCTTCCAGAATATAGCCCAAATGCAAGAGCTTTGCTCGGCACCGTCCGCATAAAACTATACTCTTATGAAATGTGCCACGTCCGTGCAAGAGCGCCAACGACAACAATTCTTGGCATCGCACTCCAGTTGCATATTGCACAGGCGGCATAACAATAAATACTTAATAAATATTTTGAACCCCAACAGCGTTATCACAGATGATTTGGTTGGTGCCGAGACGAGACAGCGACATAAGTAAGGGAAATGAGAGGCAACAAGCGCAGAATACTGATGAAAGCGAGCTGGTGAGATGACGGCGTCAGCGACGACGCATTAAGTTAGCGGCGCACAATCACTATACAATTACACCGGGGTTCAATACTTAACCTAGTGACCAGCACACACGCACATACACACTCGCGGAACAAAATGGTGAGTTCTCGATTAAATGTGGATACAAAGCTCGGTGAGCGTTGGATGGAGATGGAAGAGAACGTTTGCCTGCACGTATAAAAAGGGGCCACAAAGCAGCGTATTGATGAGGGCGACATCTGTAGGACGCCATTCACGATGGAAGACACAGGCCGGCCACGCTTCCAGGTCTGATGTGCTTTAGATGGCGAGTCGCGGTAGAAAAGAATCACACAAAGGGCGTTACAAACAGCAATGGAAAGCAAGGCTTCGACCAGATCAACAAAGCCCAAGTATTTCTGCGATATCCACCCGCACCGGCTATCACAAAGAATACTATGGGCCGATTCCTTACAACTACTTAACCCTACACCAGTTTACCAATAAATATGGGCCTATATTATGTAACAAGGTCACTTCCTAAGGCACCTGGGATAGTTGGCACTTAAATTACAGTAGCACTCTGGGCGAATCTAATCTACCGTATTCACAATAGCACACTGTTATAGCAACAGTTCCGCCTAGACACAACAGAGGGAGAGAGCAAGAGTGAGCCTTCCGTTCCGCGCCACCCCATTCAGGTCCAATTGCACAATGCGAGATTCGTCCACTGGTAATTTACAAAACAAAAATAGGGCTGAGAGCCGCCGTCCGGGCGACGCCGCCTGACCGGTGCGTGTAGAGATCACGACGGCCGCGGGGTGGGGCGGCCGCGCTGTGCCGCTCACAGGGTCATGGTCTGCAGGCGGGTGGCGGCCGTCTCCACCTTGACCGGCTGGTCGGCGCGGCCCGGCGTCGCCGGCGGCGTCATAGGGCCAGCCTGCTCGGCGCGCGGCGGCGGCGCGTCCCCGGCGCCGCCCAGGTCCGGCTGCTTCAGGCCGCAGCGGCCGGCCACAGCACCGGCGCGTGGCCCGCAGATGTAGCCGCCGCGGCTCAGCGGCGGCTTGCACGGGCTGGCGTAGCGCGCACGCTGCATCTGGACAGAGGGCGGAGAGAAAGGCTCGTTACCGGGTGGGACGGGACAGGGATAGGAGTGGACTGGCAGGGGCGGCGGCGGGCCCGAGTGCAGCCAGTAGGACGGAGCCCGCGCGCCGGCGTGGGATGGCGGCGGCGGCGGCACGGACGGGAGCGGGCCTGGCGGCGGCACGCGCGGGTAGCCGTGACGCGGACACCCCTTACCGCCGGCCGGCGCCTGGATCGCGCCGGTCGAGGTCTGCAGGGTGTAGTACGGGGTCCAGATGTGGTAGTGCGGCACGGCGTTGGGCGTCACGTACATCTGACTCATCTGCGGAGCCAAGATGGTGTATTTTGGCGGTTTGGACGGGGATTTGGAGGGGGGCGGCTCGCCGTCGCAGCTGTCCTGCTCCGTGCCGGAGCTGCTGACGTGCGAGACGAAGCCGCTCTCGCCCAGCGTCGGCTGCGGACTGGAGCTGCTTTTGGTGGTGGAGGACACCGAGTCGGCACACGGGGAGGCTGAGGACGAGGGAGGCGTCAGCGGCAGCGGCGACGGAGAGTGCTCGCGCGGGTCGGGCCGGGCCGGCGTGGCGCGCGCAGAGTCGCTCTCGGCGCCGGACGTGTCGTTCGCACACGGTACGAGCTCGTCGTCGCTCTCACTACTATTGTCCGCACAGCCACTCTCGGCGGGCAACTGACAGGAGCGCAGGCCAACCGCAGCCGAATCGTCCAGACACAAAGCAGATAACCGGTCCAGTCTGTCTTCCGACCAGTCACTCGAACCATCTTTTACCTACAGAGAATCAGTGTCCATCATTAATCACCTCGTCGCATTAAGTTTTCGATCGATGGCATTTATGTCGATAGCATTTATGGCGCCAAGCTTTATGACAACAGTTAGGAGATAAAAACAGCATCATTTTGGCTAATGACATCTTTGCCCTTTTTAAAAGGGTGTCAATCGCATTTCGGATATCAAAATATCTTCGAAAGAGGTTAAAAGTACGCTGAAAAGCGGGTAAGCGGATTTGTGTGTAAGCCGTCGCGACGTACCGCGTGCCATGGCGCCGCCACCGAAATGCACCAGTCTAGTACTGCTCATATAGCCGCTCGCTCCATCCGTGCTCGGGTTACCGGGTGTGTGCATTGGGCGGGTTAACAAGCATGCGTAACATACAACACATCACAGTGTTAAACAAACAGGGTAGTTTAATTCACAGGGGCTAACAAACAAAATAGGGATAACATGTGAACCCAACCCCAGCAAAGCACAGTGTTAAACACAGGGCAGGTACATTTGCATAGACTATGGAAATACGGGCGGAATGTAGGCAAACATGGTGCAGACTCGAGATTCATGGAAGTTGCGAGATCAGAACACAAACTTTGAGATACTTACAATTTAAAGCCAACGAAATAAAAACCGACAGCATGCGATCGTACGCCATATTATTATTATTATAAAAAGCCATGCCTCAAGGCAAGCTAATGCCAGAAAGTCAAACAGAAACAGCCGCCGCACCGTAGGCCACGGCAGAAGATTCACCATTACCAGAATTGTTACCTAAGCATAGCAATCCAGCTCCCGTCATGAACCCGAACAGCATGCAACGGCAGACAGAGCAGCCCGCTATACCACCCCGGGTCGCAGGACTACCGGCTAACGCATCCCACCTCCTGCTGATAGTCGTGCTCGGCAGCGACGGCGGCAGCAGCAGCGGCGGCGGCCGCCTGCGCCTCCTGGTGGTGGTAGACGGGCGGCGGCTGCGACACGTAAAACTCGCCGGCCGACGGCGCCACCGGCTGCTGCGGAATGGTGATCACCTGCACGCCGGCCGACTGCGACGGCGGCACCGAGTGCGCGTACACGTACTGGTGGCCAGACGTGGGCTGCAAGCGGCACGGGCGACGGAGAGGTGTCACGGCGGTGTTACGTACAGATCGACGGCATAGGGTGCAAGTCGCGGTAGCGAAGAGCACGCATGAGCGGCGCCCGAGCGGGGGACGCAGAGAGGAGAGGCTTACACAGACAAGAGTTGACGTTCACCAGTCACAGACAGGCTGCAGCTTAAGCCACAACTTGCAGACTAATACACGGGTTACGCGCGTACACATCAACGTCGTTCTCAGGAGGCGGTCGGATACAGAAGCGATTGGTCATGGGCCTACTCTAAAGCGCTGAATTCGCGAATATGAAGCATGGACGCTAAGCTGCCTAATTCAGCCGGTCCCATTGCGTATACAGCGAGGTCATCAAACGAAAACCTGTCACCGTAGATGACATTAAATTATGATTCATAGTGTAAGCAGCTGTCAGCTTTTCGATATCTACAAAGCTGTGTTGTTTTCCAGAACTAACGACAAGAACATAGACAGCCACACACAAAGATAGTATCATAGGATATATATATATATATATATATATATATATATATATATATATATATATATATATATATATATATATATATATATATATATATATATATATATATATATATATATATATATATATATATATATATATATATATATATATATATATATATATATATATATATATATATATATATATATATGTATGGCACACCGCAATGTAGAAAGCCAATAATCAAACGGCATGCTTAGAATATAGAGCAAAATCCAACACATTGAGATATAACATGCGTAAGAAACATGCATTATCGGTGCTTTTGAGAAACGACAAGAACGCACGCAAGATAAACCATCGTGCGTGGATGGCAATCCTTCAGGCTCCGAGTCACCAAGCGCGATTAAGAGACATCACACGTCCTGCACCCAAGACGTTCATCATTCAAACAACCAGGATTAACATTCTCAAAGACAAACGTCTTGCTCTTCGCTTGAAGCCGAATACTGGCAGTCCACGTCGTTACAACTGGTGACCAACCCCACTGCAACAAGTGTCGCAACATGCATTGCTGAAGAAAACCAGCATCAACGCATCCCGAAAAGACGTAACACCACGGAATTTGAAGCGAAGCTGCACTGGCTCGTCTGCTGTCGAAACACAAGACCAGCAGCCAACCAGGACGAGACACCAGCAGACACCACGACATAACACGGCACGGCACGGCACGGCACGGCACGGCACGGCACGGCACGGCACGGCACGACACGCTCGGCCGCTTACAGAGCGTCTCGGCGCCGCCGGGCCTCGACCCCCAGCTAGTACAGCTGGTCGGAACTGAGGCAGGGCGCGGACGGCGCGGCCGCCGGCAGTGGCTCCGGCACCGCCATGTACGCGGCGCAAGGCGACTGAAACACATGCACCGGGCCGCTGCAGAGCGCGGAGCGACCACGGAGGAGACACAGGGCCGCTTCAGCCACGCGACACAGCGGTGGCCACTGCACATCTGACCCGCTATCGGTCCATATGACGCACAATGGAGCAACACAACCTGATTCAATAATTTTCGGTAACAATCACTTTGTAACCATTCGATAATGCTGTCTTGAACCCGAGACTGAAGACAGCCCGAAGCAAGCGTCAGTTATGCTGCGCAAAGGTTACATTATGACGCCGTGTGTCAGTAACTGATCGACGGCATCTATGTGCTCCTCACCTGCGGCGCGTATCCAATCGGAGCCGTCCACCGCCAGTGGGAGTTCGACTGTGGCCATTGGGGCTGGTTCTGAAGAAAACAACGATACAATGTTGGGTCGGCAATTCTTCCACCAATATGATGATGATTGGGGTTTAACGGCGCTCCGACAACGAAGGTCACACGGCGCCCACCAATGGCTTAGGTGAGCACATTTATGTGGCATTGTTTGAACACGAGCAACGACGCAGTTACGAGAACGTGGCCGGTCGAACTGCGTCATCTGAATCCACACTCCCCAACACAGGTCAAATGCCCTCAGCACATGCATTCAGACTCGCAACCGCAGGTCCCATAGAACCAAAATATTGCAAGCAAAGCTGATCCACCGCCTCCAGTCGAACAAATCAAATACGCTATCATCCACTGAGCGACAATACTTGGGCGACTAGCCCGGTGACGCCACCTGGTACTGGAAGTTCTGCTGCGGCATGATGACCGGCTGGGAGTACATGACCGGGTACTGCGGCTGGGCCGGGTAGCTGCCGTACTCCTGCGGCGGGAACACCGCCATCCCGTTCTGGTACGTGTACGGCATGCCGTTGTGGAACAGCACCGTGCCGGTCGGCGACGCCGTCGACGGGTCGAACATACGCGAGAACGGCTGAAAAGGAGCGATGGCGGCGTTAAAAAGGCGGCAGGTCACAAGGTGATGATCTAGGTATAAGGTCGCAGGGACCGCATAGACGTATGACACCCATAACAAGTCACAAAAGACTGATGACGATAGCGGAAACTCTTTCCGTTCAAGTGATACTCGTATGCCCGCGGATTTGGCATGCTCGAGTGTTAATGCCTAACAAGTTGAGGAACAACAAATAGGGGGGGGGGGGGGGGGGAGACAGTTGTGTTCCTGGATAATCTAGGCTGCATGTCCGCTGGGCCTGCAGCTGGACTCAAACCGGCTAGCTGACGCTGACTTTCCGGGTCGATGGGAATTTTGAAATTAACTCGACTAAATATGTTATTATAAGATGATATCGGTCTTTAACCCTATTTGTAACATTGGGGGGGGGGGGGGGGGATTCCGCCCCCTCATGTTTTTCGCAGATATCTCCAGAACGGCTGGGAGCAGGCCCATGCAATTTTGGGACTTTTCATAGAATTTAATACCGCATTTGGAGTTCTTAACCTGAACAGAGGCGGTTCCAGGGCACAGTTTTGGGTGGGTTCGGAGGCGACATTTGGCGATAATACGGAAATGCGATCTTCACGGTTTCTTCCTAACTGCCTCAAGTATGAAGGAGTTACATCGGTTTACGGTGATTGCAACAAGTGCAAATTAGTTGATGTTAATGCAATATCATAAAAATTGCATGGCAGAGGCGGTTTCAGGGGCTTGAAAAGGGGGGTTTCCAGGAAGTATTAAATGCTTGGCGGGAAGCCAATAGAGCGATGTAAGGGGCATTTACAGCAATCAAGATGTAAAAGATAGCTTCTGCTTTCATTATTTGCATAATGTATTACATATAGTTTCAGGGGCGTGTTCAGGCACATGAAAAGGGAGGGGGGGGGGGGGGGGGGGGGGTGTGGGGTGATTGGCATGGTGATGAAGGTATGCCAGCGATAACGGCGCACTAGATGGTTAGCTTATAATTATATATGCACATGAGGCCAGAAAAGGGAAGTCATTTTTTTTGCAGAGGCGCGCTCAGGAATGGAAGAAAGGGGGTCATATTATTGCAAGGGAACTAAGAGGCATGGGCGTACAATACCATACCATACTGCTGTTTTCGGATGAAAAACGCACCACAGGGTACTCTACGAACGATAAGATAATAGGAGAGTCCAGGAGGGTAAAAGGGGAGGGGGTAAGCAATGCTAATTGAAGTTGGAAATGAAATAGTCACTGTTGACTAGTAAGTATCATAATAGCGGATAATATACTTATCAATACTTATATCAATACTTAATATACTTATTAAGGTATTGCGCCGCCCCAGTTTGGATCCTGGATACGCCTATGATGAAGTACAACATGCAAAAAGGAACTATCTACGATCAGTAACATGTTTATAGTGCTGGGTAGCAACTTGTCTGCGGTTAATATTGTTTTCCAATTTGACCTCCCTTTTTCACTAACCTGGTACCGCCTATGGCAAAAACTATTATTTATAACTGTTTTGTCTAATGTCACAATCACATACCATTTCATTTATTAAGAAAAAATCAAAAAATAATTTGATTACGCATTTACTTCACCCCCATATTGAGTGACCTGCACACGCCTATGATTTTTGAATTTGCAAACCTCCCAGTCATATATCAATTTCTAATTCAATCTCTATCGATTCCTATTAGTTGTATTAAAATCGGTTCATTAACATGACAGCTATATTGGATCAAAAATACCACTAAAATTTGTAGTTTTTGCCCCCCTATCAATTTTGTATTATTATTTAGAAATGTAGATTGTGTTAAGGGGAACCGAACACCGTTTCATTTTTGAAAATCGGACGGGTAGATCTCGAGATCTCCGGGGGGGGGGGGGCGGGGCGGAATCCGCCCCCCCTGTTACACATAGGGGTAGCTAGGAGCCTGTTACAAATAGGGTTAATGTCTCGTCACACACTCAATTTCAATGCCGAGACAGCGAGTGGTTTTCATTTCTGAACTATTTTGTAATAGAAGCTCGAGGGTGGACAAAACAGCCGCTTCATCGAATGAAACCATCACTTACATGACCGGCATCATGTAACATTTTGACCCGTTGGGTTTTCGGTACGAGTGTTGAACCGATCAAATTACGCGTAACACCGAATCACCACCCCTCACGTCTCCCGGTTACATCACACGGATCTGATACTTCCGGATCATCGATCACTCCCATGCAAGGGATCAGCGGCGGATTTACGGTTGGGCAAAATGGGCAATTCCCCCCCCCCCCCCAAAGAGAAGAAACGAACAATCGGTAGGCAAACGTATGTTTTTACCCCCGCAAAAAAACCAGAAAAATACCGACTTGAAAATCCTGGAACACCTTGAATCTGAGTAAAATGGTTATTACCGTATACACAACACTATTCAAACACCCATTCGTTCATACACAATCATTCACCGGCCGAGTTCCGCGACAGTAGCTCACGCTTAAGAGTTGTGCGGAAGTGGCGATCGCTCACATGATATTTTGCCTTATTCAGCATTTTGACGCCGCGATAGCAAAGTCGTCGCCTGCCAGCTTCCGTCCTAATGCGAGGCAATGATAGGTGATTGGCATGTCGGGTTGCGTGAGAGTGAACCTGGCTGGTGGGCCGTCCGATGGTACTGAACATGTCCTCTGGCTGACAGGCCATCCCCACGGAACGCACCATACACACTGCGTGGTACTCTACGAGCTGTTTGGCGTTCAACCAGCCAAGGTTTTGCACATCAGATACATGTTCATGACGTTTTTCCCGCTCAGTACGCGCGCACCAAAGTTTATGACTTTTTGGATGCGTTGAATCTGGGTGTTATTACATGTTCCATACACAAGATAGGTAGTAGCGAATCACGGACAGTACGAGAGCCTGAACTAGAGTCGACATAGTGTTGTTCGGAATGACATGACGCGCATGGTTTAATGCTATCAACATCCCGGTGCACCTATTGGTAACGGCCTTATATGTGATTGGTAGCTAAGGTGTCGATCTAGCAGTATTCCTAGGTTTTTTACCACCTCGGACTCGTGAATTCGGGAACCAATGAATGACAAAGCCACCGTGGAAGCGTTTCTAAGCATGGCAGGTGTACCTAAAACAATCATCTGAGTTTTCTTCTCGTTAACCTTCATCCGATGGTGGCAGAACCACTGGAACAGTGAGCTTAGGTTGTCCTCCATCTGCGTTACCAACCGTGGCATCTCACTTTGCTTGCCACTGATGATTATTTGAACGTCATCTGCGTACTGAACCAGTGTGACGTCATCGCTCACGTGAAGGCCGCGGTCGTTTGAGTAAAGTGAATATAGGGCGCAGCTTCAGTGAACCTTGGTACACTCCGATTGTGTTGGATTTGAGAGCAGACCTGATTGCTGTACCATCTGCACCTCGAATCAGTACCTGTTGTGTATGATCTGCCAGGTAATTTCCGAGCCACTCGTTGTCAATACCGTATGTGCTCAGCTTATCCAAAAGGTTCTTGTGTGGTACTACATCAAAACATTTTGACTGGTCGAGCAAGGCTAGGATATAAATTTCTCCTCTGTCCATGGCCTGAAGGGCTTTATATGTGATAATGCAGAGTGCTGTTTCTGTTGAGTGTTGTTTGCGGTATCCGTGCTGATGGCATGCTAATAAATTATTTGATTCTAGGTAATCGTTAAGCTGAGTCTGAACTAGTTTTTCCACAAGCTTCATGATCGCTGGTAAAATTGATATCGGTCGAGTATCAGCAGGTTGTTTTGGCGTTTTACCCTTCGGAATGGGTATAACTAGCGCTTGTTTCCAGGACACGGGGACAAGTCCACTATGGAGGCTGGAATTTACAACATCGAGTAACACGTCATCGAATCCGAAAAAGTACTTCTGGAGCATAACTATGCTTATTCCATCGTTGCCTACTGAAGTGGATGATTTGATGGACAGTAGTGTGGCGAGCAGCATATCTAAATCAACAGGTCGAACCTTGAACGAGCTGGTGGTCACACGAGGCAATCTTGTGTTCACGGATCAAGATCCGTGAACACAAGATTGCCTCAAGATAGTTGGAGGGACGCTGCTTGATGTCGTAGGTCCGATGTTAACGTAATAATTGTTGAGCGCATCCGGGGTGATGTTGGGCGGCTGAGTTGTTTCCGTTGTCTTCCCGATGACCGGCTTCAGAGCTCGCCACAGGCTGGTACGGCCTTCCTAGGCTATCTCGCGCTGGTAGTAGACTCGCGAGTCTTTCCGTGTAGCTGCGCGGCACTGCCTGTTGCCGTCACGGTAGGTAGCGCGGCGCGGCGGCATTGCAGCAGCTGCCGCGTGTCAGCTGACATAGGCGGTCCTGTGTACGCGCGCTGGCGGGTGCGCCGAACTGGTGCAGCTCGGTCCAACGCTGCGAGGAATATGCGCTGAAATTCTCTCCACTTGAGCTCGGGCCCATTTGAAAACCAAGGGACGGTTTGCTTCCGTGGTTTGGTTCAGTGTACCCGCCGTTTACGGAGTTTACGATCGCAGTTCCGGTGTGCTGGTGAAATCGCGGGATGCCTACTACTCGGGAGTGTCAAGTTCTCATCGGGATGCGTGCTGAGCGTCCGGACTCCGGAGTTAGCCATAACTAAACTGCTCAGTGGCGAATCTACGTTAGGGCAAAACAGGCAATTGGGGCATTCCATGACAAAGCGACCAAGCCATAACACATCAGATTTCGACCAAACTTTCGGGCGTTATCTGGGCCGTAGATGATTCACATGATTCAATTTTCAGCTCCGTCCGTCACACGGTTTTCGAGTTACAGCCTTGATCAACTGGGTTGTCATGCAAAACTATCATTTTCAGAGGGCAATATCTCCCATCTAAATCATACCGAGTCATATAAACCTATATATCATCAGAATCGTCAGGACCAATATATTAATATGATAAAATCATTTGTCGAAAATAGGAAAATTTGGGAATTTTTACATGCGATCTTACTTAGTCAGATCACGTGATTTTATGTGGCCATTTAAAATTCGGAATTTTCCTTGCCAGAATCGACTTCGATACATTGGCCTTCGATGGTAAGAAAATTGGAGATAGGGTTTTCCTCTTAACATTATATATTTTTTTTTTTTTGGTGTGAAAAATCATGGTTAACTCAACGGCATTGTATTTGTCTCGTCGAGCTGCATTCAATTATGGATAGCATGACCACCGCAGGTCACTCCATAACCCAAGGTCACGCGACCTGAGGTTGATTTTCCATACGAACTGGCTTGATTATACAATATATAATTTTTAGTTTTATTTGGCAAAGTTTTTTTTTCTCTCTGCAAGACACTTTTAGCTATTTTTATAACAATCTCGGACTGGAAATATATAATATAATTGTATGTTTTGAGACGCCTCTATCGGCGAAATATTGAATGTCACCCTCCTATTTCACCTAATAAAATCACGAATTTTAACTGAGAACAAAGTAATCACGTGACCTGACCTGGTCACATGCCAAAATTTGACACCTTTCCATTAAGAGTTCTCAAAAAGATTACATTACATCAATTTGTGGCGATTCTGATGATACATAGGTTCATATAATTCAAATTATGTATATGGGAGATATCGCCCGAAGAAAATGAAAGCTTTACGCGGAATTAGAGATGCCCGAGGCTAAATAAAACTCGAAAACCGTTCGACGGACGGGGTTGAAAATTTTACAACGTGAATCTACGGCCCAGATAACCCCAGACACCTAGTTCAATCGAAATATGAGAAGTAGGATATTATGGTTTGTCCGATCTGACGTGGACTGCACCGGTCCGACCTTGAGGTCACAGAGCGACTACAGGGCTGATGTTATATATCATTGAAAGCAGGTCGGCAAGACAAGCATAATGCCGTTTAATTGAGCTTCTCTAGCACAAGTTATTACCAAAGACGTGCTGGTGACCATGCTTTTTCCAAATACAAAAATATAAATACAATATTTCGAGAAAACCTATCACCACTTGTTTTAACCATCGGAGGCTTATGTATCGATGTCGATTCTGGCATTGCAAATTTCCGACTTTTAAATGGCCACATTATAAAATCACGTGATTTGACCTGAGATCACTTGTTGAAATGCCAAAATTTCCGAATTTTCCAAAAAAATATTACATCATAATAATCTTATTGTCCCTGATTATTCTGATATATAGGTTTATATGACTCGCATTATTTAGATGGGAGATATAGCCCGCCGAAAATTAGAGTTTTGCTTGACATTACAAAGTTGTTGCCCGAGGCTGTAACTCGAAAACCATTTGACGGACGGGGCTGGAGTGAATTCAGTTCACAGCGTGAACATAGCTCCCGACATGTAGTTTTATCGAAATATGAGATGTAGGGTGTTTTTATCTCTTTTTGGGGGGGGGGGGGGGCTGGAATGCACCAATTGCCCCCCCCCTCCAAACGAAAAGTCGGTAGGAAAACATGTTTTGCCCCCCGGAAAACATGTTTTCCCCCCAACCGTTTGTTCCGGGAAGGCGTGATTTAACCACCCTCCCCCGCTCAATGATTCTTTCGCGCTGACGACCCGACGCCCCCCTTCCCAGCCCAACGACTTCTCGTGCTGACGACCAACGCCACCCCCCCCCCCCCCCCCCGGTCAACAACTTATCGCTGACGAAACGGAACGAAATTTCCCCCAAACTCGGAACCTAGATCCGCCACTGCAAGGTATCAATGACATGGCAAGGCGACAGCCGAACGAAATACGACCTGTCGCCACGTCTGTACTCGTCAAGACGAGGAGTAGCCGCCCACAGATCAAATGACATTAACACATTCACTGTCGAGTGCCGAGTGGAGAGCATTCACATTAAGGAATGACCATATAGAGAAGCACTTTTCCGGCCAAAATCTGCTCATTTAATAGTTCGAAGTTCTTCCCGATCCAAAGTTGTCAGCATTGCGCGCTGCTTTTGCTTTAAAAAGCCTAACCTTATCAGTGAGACCCTGGTTTATCGAATGTTGACCAATTGTGAACCAGCGAGACACTGGTTTATCGAATATTGACCATTTGTGAACGGTAACGATTCAACAGCGCCGCGTCGCTCAGCGTTCACTGTCGAGATCACGCCAACAATACCCGGGCAGGATCGAGACGTCTTCGGTGCTTGGGCGGCCGCCAAACTGGCAGCGCACCGGGTGATCTGCAAACTCCCGCCAGCGGGCCACTGCTCCGGCCCGCTCAGATAGAGCAGGACGCACGAGGCGTCAGGCAACCAACGCAAAAACAGACGATGGAGTGCCTCTCTAAACAATGTTACATTCTTGCAGATATGACGTTGCTGACAAAATTTCGATCGTAGATTGAAGATACAAATATACGAAAAAAAATCCGCAGAATGCAACCTTCTCAGCTTTCAAACATAGACTAATTTGATGTTTCGATTGTTCATGAAGCTGTCTGTAGACGGAACATACCCCACTTTGCCTGGCTAAAACAAGGGGTGACTAAAAGCAGGGAAAATGGGCAGAAATACTTGTCCAGTGCGACGTTAACAGAGGGCGACAGCACAACACTAAGACCATTCGGCGCGCGGACTCCGTGGTATCGGTACGATTTCCAGCTAATTTTCAGTGATTTTCCGCGTCCGCGGCAGCCGAAACGATGCAAAACGCAAGCTAAACGCGCGGATTGTCCGCTGGCGGAATGGCGACAAAAGCTGGTCCGTACGAGCTTTTTCCGCGACTGAACGACGCTGAACCGGGGACAGGAAAAATTATCAGGCTAACAGTGGCGCATCTATGCAAGATAGAGGTACAAATGTTGCACATCTTGCCGCTGTGCAATTTATTATGTAAAAGTTCCGTGGTTCTAAACTTACACCTTCGTCGAAAAATGACCATCAAGCGTTGCGAATAGGGACAGGCTGTAGGGACAGGTTGCAACAGACTGTAGGTCGGCGGGACGGAATCTCGCGAGCAGACAGCGCCGAATCCGCCGGACCAAGGACGATATTCCGCGGTGTCGCCGCGATTTTCCGAGGCGGAATTTCGCAGTGATATCGGGCGCCGAATGCGCAGTGTGCTGCCGCCTTACTGTGGTCCGAGTCGCGAGGGCGATATTGGTAGACGATACATATGAAGTAGCATTTAACCAGCAATAAATCAAAGTGAAGCGAAACGTGAGCATAATCTGTCAGAAAATAGCAAGCACGAACTAATCATAGAACAGTTGAATGATGACGCGCATTGCTGGTCCCAGATACGACGAACGAAAACAAGTCGACACGATGACTGCCAAGAGAAATCACGGCAGGCCGGCACTCGTTTCACCTGCGGAGACAACGTGGATGCTGGTAGATGTTACTCACACCTGAACAAACGCCGGCAGAAACTGCAAACTGACAATGGAACAGGACGCATGGAGGCGGATATTGGCCAGTAAAGGAATTTGGAGCAGCACAAACTCGGCAAACCGGTGCTGGCAGTGGTAGCATGAAACGGCCACCGAACAATGACTGGGTGACTTAACGGGCGCACGTGGTGTTTTGGCAAAACTGGGTGTTTGGCGTGCCAGGTGACGATGTTGACATGAGCAAATGACAACCGACCCTTGACTAAGAAATCCCATCCAGGCATTCAAGTATAAACAATGAACTGACTTGGAAAACAAATGAAGTTAGGGCAACTGGTGAAGATGTGTCGCTACCTGATACCAAATGGCACCACCAAATTGATGATTTTATTACGAATTAACGTTTATTTTGCATTTTAAAAGCTTTACCACATCGAACCTCATTAATAGAAGAAATACAACACCGAAAAGATACAAATCTTGTATGCCAAACAGAATCGTCGCCTCTCGAATCCGAACTCCAATTTGTAAGTAACGGATTCCATAACGAAAATGTCACATTTTCGTATTCTACGGATTTGACAGATAAGGTCAACACACGACAAAAGGCAAAAAGCCATCCCACAGATCATTCAACGGAGACACGTAGTGCCGACGTCGATTGCCACCGGCGTCGGCGATGCGAGTCTGACTGTTCACTGCATCCCATAGGAAAGCAGGCATACCGAGTAGTTCGCTTATGAATTACAGATGTCTCACTTAAAACGTCACGATTATGCAGCTCCTCTTCTAGCCTTTCACCGATTAGCCGAAGTCATTAACCGAATACAGCATGCTATAGTTTAAATCTTGCATTCATACCCAACATTTAGAATAGCATGCGTGTCTCCTTCATAATGTAGTGTACTGTTAATATTACACGACTTGGTAAACGCATTACTCTCGAGGCATAATTATTTATACAATATTATACGCAATATATAACGTCGCCATACATTGGAGTTGTGGCTCGTGACTAACCTGTTTCTTGATGGCTGGAGCTATGTTCAACTTCCTGTCCTTAAAGATGATATTGTCCCCCTGCAATAAGTGAGAAGGCGTTGAAGTTTGCGCACATATTGTACAAAATAATCCAACCACTACATTCCACATTGTAACCAGAGTTAACCCGCGCACTGCAGGGGGGGGGGGGGGGGTTGATTTCGGCCCCCCTCAGGTTTTTCAAAGATAGCGAAAAAACGGCGGCGCGCAGCGCCACCGGGTTTTGACACACCTGTTAGGACATCAATTGCGCACACTTTGGAAAAAAAAATAACCTCGGGTCATCTCAGGTCAGGTCACCAGACCAGGTCAAGTGACCCCACCTCCAAAAATGTTTGCAGTTGTGCCAAAGCCCGAGTTTTTCACCGATCAGTTTGAAACTTACAGGATGTCATGAGGGCATAAGTACTTACAATTCGTTTATCTCGGAATTTTGATATCGGTGACTTAAGGTCAGGTCAATTTCGTAACCTCCCCATAATAAGTCAATGGGGAAATATACAAATGCTTCCTATTTCAAGGATATGCATGAAATTAGTCCAATTACTTCTGGATCATGTTATTATAGGATGTTCTTGATGATCCAAGTGTAATTTTTGTCCAGTGACCCTTATTGGGTCATTTGAGGTCATGCGAGGTCACCACTTTTTTGTCAATAACTCCCGACATAATGAAGATAGAAGTAAAACAGGCATCAAGGTGTTTGTCTCGTCGAGATACGTCTTCCCATTTGCAACATGCCCTACTTGGGTCACCACTTGACCTTGACCTGAGATCAAATTGTTAAGTTGACTTACCAAGGCCACCATGTATATCATTCGAAGCGCCTTGACAAGATAAACACAATGGCGTAAAAAGTTTTCCGTTATCTTTATTAAGTACAAAGTTAATAGCAAAACACGATTTAGCAAAAAAAACATTTGTCTTTTTGACCTCTGGAGCCTCAAATATTGACCCGAGATCAAATCTGAGGATACCTTATCGATTGCAAATTTCACTGGCTGGCGTTTTTTCCGTTTGTTTTTAACTAGCATCGTTTATGAGATATATGGGAATATCTGGAACGATGTCCTAAAACAGGAAAAAATGGAAAATTTGACCTTGGATGACCTCTGGTAACCGCAATTTTGACCTGATCTAACCAAAAATTTGACCTGAACACTGAAATACTTTCGATAGAACATATATCAAGCTATCAAATGCTTTTTTTCCGCTTCTCGCTACGTAGCGTAGTTTTCGAGATCTCAGGGGGGGGGGGGGGGGCGGCGGAAATAAACCCCCCTGCAGTTCGTGTTCGGCGCAAAGCCCATGCAGTGCGCGGGTTAACCTTCAACGCAAACATTGTTTACATTGCTGGCCATGTGGCATCCAACAATAATGCTGGAATCTAACAAAAGACGCAGCAATTACATAGGTCACTTCAGAGATCGATAAAACTAGGTTAAAATACCGTCAAGTGTTAACTAAATAGTAGCGACATTATACTTCATTGGTAATAGCATAGTACGTACACCTACTTTCGAGAAGAAAACTGCACGTAATCTTGCACAACTTCTTGGTGCAACAGAGGCAATGTTGCACTTTTTTTAGGTTCCTTTACAATACTGTTTTCTTAGTTCAACATCTCTTCAACATCTCAAAGCGAGGCGAGTTAAACCTATCGGGATAGATGCCAACTTCATGACCCCTGAAAATCCTCCAACGATTCTACAATATCGCGGAACACGACCGCCGCTTCAAGAACCACTACAAAAGGCAACACATGAATAGCCACTACACAATGTAAAGGCATGCTAGCTTGCTTCATACGTAACCTTCAATTGATATCCTGAGAATACTACTTACTTCATTCTGAAGTCGCCTGGCCTCATCTTCCGTTTCAAAGGTCACAAAACCGTACCCTTTGGAAACGCCAGCGCGATCTTGTATAATCTTGGTGGCCTTCACATTTCCATACGACGAAAACAGTTGATGTAATTCAGCTTCGGTAGTATGTGGCGAGATTCCACCAACAAATACCCTGAAACACGCAATTGAATTTGTAAAAAATAAAATATGATAACCAACGTCTTGCGAGCAGATAGGCATTCACATGCACACCTCCACTTTCGCAAATCGGCGTGAGTCTGCGCAAGATCTCTAGCAATATTATACCTACAGATACATACACAAACAAAAGATGAAATATTGCCCGTGTTCTTTGCGTGAGGATTCCCGAGAACTGTTTATGGGGCCTCAGACTATGGAGCTGCTGCTGATGTCACAATGACGTATGCTGTGCTCCGTGGTCACACTGAGTCACACTGATAAGTCATTGTGACGTCAAAAAGCAGCTACATACAGTTCTCGGGGATCCTGAACAATCCTCATGCAAAGAACACGACCATAGATGTACACCCGGCTCACATTCGCAATGTTCATGATTCAAGGCATTAATTCACAAACACCAGATCAAAATGTTGTTTGGTCATAGTTACTCTAGAGAAATCTGTGAGCTGCAGTTGAAATGGCAAGTGCATTAGGTGGGTTTGAATTCAACGTCAGTCTAATACACGAGACTAAGCAGGCAACATACCTGTTGGGCACCAAAGTGCCGTACTTCGGAGCATTGCTGGATCCAACGCCGGGAGATGCAGAGGGTGACACGTTATTGCTGTTTCCTGTTGACTGAAAGGACAAGACAGTGTAGGTTAGGGACACAGTACAATTTAGCTTCACTGTTCCATAAACTGAACTGCAATGCCATTCCCACAAGTCCACTGTGTTGACTAGTGCAAGACAAATGGCGAAGTTGATTGGCTTGCAGGTTAGCACCCACTTTTGATTCCAATCCTGGGCTATCAACTATGATTCCAGGCATCTGGGCCACCAAGTACAATACCTTTATCAATTCTGAATCCCATGTGGGTTAGTAGAGGAATGGACTCAGCCTCCAAAATGGAAAATTCTTATCAACGCCAACCTACCTGTTCAACTTATGTTAGGGTTCCCTGTCTCATTGGGACGATGACTAGGTAAGAATAGGCAGGAAGAAGGAGGAACCTGTATACAAAAGACGCGCCGATCACTGGACCCGCAGTTGTGGGCTCAAGTAAACGGATATGGCATCTACATGATGACACATTGTAAGAAATCGTCTATGGGTGGTACTCACACAGCGAGCTGCGAAGGATCTAATGCATACATCTGTTGCTGCACGAATGCGGCTGACTTTAAACCTGTGGCCTCTGGTGCCAGACTTGGGGGGGGGGGGGGGGGGGGGGCATGGTGAAAAAGTCGGTTGGAGCGATGGAACATTTACCATGGAAGTTTCCAACACTGTATCATGTCTCCACATAAGAGTCTACCCTGGACTGAGTATTGGTTAAGCGTTCAGTCTTGTGCCGTAGTCGAGGCCATACCAAACACATGCCAGCAACGTGTTTGGTCCATCGTCGTTGCACGGACTCCAAGACGTGCAGGTCCATCACGTAACCAGTGAACCACACACACAAACAGTACTCCACGATTGCACGAACATGAGAACCGAACAACGACATCAAGTCAGGGAATTGGCAAACAGTTGCTTTCAAAAGGCTTTGGGCTAAACTGCCTGCCTTATGAGCGGTGCTCAAGATGTGTTGGTGAAACTTTCAAGTAGGAAACAAAAGTTTGAGTCAATAGCACACCCAGTTGAGGATGGATTTGGACCACTTGGATCTCTGCTCGACCAATTAAGTACCAGGGTGGTGGGACCATGCAGGACTTCCTCTGGAACCGTATGGATGCACTTATCCTGATTTAGTGTTAGGCTCCATGAGCTGGCAGTGCATTGCAGGATACTGATATCCAATTGACAAAGTTGGATACTATGAAGGTAGTGATCTGTACTGGTATGATTTATTCTCATATACATATTTAAAGGGAATAGGTCACTTTGGAAGTTGTCTTGAAATTCAACCATACGGTGCATCTTGAGCTCAAAACTACGAATATGACTTTGGTTTGGACAACTGATGGATATATGTGGAGAAAGAAGTAAGCTTCTCTTTGTATTTCACGAGAAATCGTAGATAGCAGCTGGCTTTCTGGCTCCACCTGACGCCATGTACAGTCTCTGACAATGGGCCGGCGCGCTGCCCGGGCGGCTTAGCAGATATTAACGAGGCGTCGTGATCAGACTACGTGCCAGAGAGTGTACCTGCCTCCGGCGGCGAGCGTTCATGTCCCGATCGTGGCCCGGAACAGCAGACATGGAACCGGGTCCACTAGTCCGGTGTCGAAATTACTTAACATAGGGAGGTAATTATTTCACCACAACCCATTTTTAGATCTGCTCTACAAATATGCTATATCAGTCCAAAACCCCATGTTAAAGGTGAACTATTCCCTTTAAGTCGTCAGCAAATATATTTTGTACCGACAACAAAGACCGGAGGCGATGTGGTTTATAAATATTAGGAAAAGGATAGGACCTAACACTGAACCCTGTGGTACTCCACTTCTCACAGGGCAGGGACTGTTGAGCTCACCCTTCACAGAGACGGACATGGTGTGGCCAACAAGGAAGTCCTCAATCCAAGATAGTCCTCAATCCAGGCCAATTTGTTTCAAGTTGACAAATGATCCAAATTGGTTAAGTTAGGTAGGTTAGAGTAAAAAATGGCCATATCAGACTTAATGGCTACAAGCTGTAGGCCGACCCAATCAGACTTAATGGCGGGGTTAGGTTAGGTTAGGGATCAGTGGGCACGTTAAACATTGGGCATTGTGATCGTTTGGCAACTTGAACATTTGGCTGCAACAAAGTGCCATTTGGTAAAGTGAACGTTGGGCAAGTTGACTGTTTGACATCATGAACATTGGGTATCTTGATCGGTGGGCAGGCTGAGCGCTGGGTATCACAATCATTAGGGAAAATGTCATTGGAAATCTTGAACATTTGGCAAGCTGAGTATTTGGTGATTTTAGCCATAAACCCACCACTAGTTAATCCCTATAATATACCGACCAATCAATAGCAAATATCACGTTTAATAACTATGTACGTCATCCCAGACATTTTGCACTATAACTAATTCTAACTTCAATAATTAATATCTTGCCGCTTCAGTCACCTGGCCCGTCGCCAAACTTTGTTTACATGCCAGCTGACGACGACAGACCTTGATACAAGTATAGCTGGCGTTCTCAGCGGCCCATATATGACATCACATAACTTATTTACGCTGTAGGATTAGGTGGAACAGACTAGTAGCCCGCTCATCTTAATTGGAACAGACCGCTTGAGTAGGCCGCCCAAGCAGACTTAATTGGAACAGACTAGTAGACTGCTCAACCAGACTTAATTGGACCAGACTAGTAGGCCGCTCGAGCAGACTTAATTAACTTAATTGATCAAGACTATTAGAAAGGCTAATGTGGCCTTATTTACCCAGACTTACGGTCATGATTGGTTTTACGAGGCACAAATTTATGGTGGCATATCATATAGGTGCTCTGCCCAGTGCTTGTCTAGCTTGTTCTTGAGGCTCTGCAGTACAGTTAATTGGAACAGACTAGTAGACCGCTCAACCAGACTTAATGGCAAGTTAGGCTATTATTCGGCAGCATTTTCACTCATAAAATATAGCCCTTGTTCCAATGACGTCATGGACGATCCTTATTTTCCTGTGTATCTTCCTGCATCAATACATCCATCTGCATAGATATGGTGACGATCATGGCAGATGATCAGTTGTGACAGCTTCCAGAAATATTTTTGTTTCAACATTGTTAGGTAAGATACATTCTAAACAACATTAAAAAATACATAAGTGTCTTGAAAGATGTGTAGTGACCAAATAGTTAAGTTTTGTAACATCTAAAATGCTGTGGGTTTATGGTCAGTATGACCCAAGTATTTGTCATGTTGATCATTTGGCAGGACAAAGTGGTTGGCACAACAATCAGTTTGGCAAGTTGAGCATGTGGCATTTTAATAGGTTTGGCAAGTTGATAAGTGGATACGCTGAAAGGGACCCTTGAAAAGTTGGTGGCTACGACATTTGATACCATACTATACCAAATAAAGGATTTAGGCCACTACAACTAGGCCTGTAGGACCCAGACCAATTGAGCTCCCTTGGTGGGTGACGCTACATCAACCATCTTGGATGGGCACATCAAACATCAACAATATAACTGATACAAATAAAAGATGTGTTTATCCCCATTATCAAGTCTGCATTAGGGTAAATGAGGTATCAATCATATTTCAATAACACAAAATGTCTGCATGGTCAGCAAATAGGTACCTATATGCCTAAATTGACATCCATTGTCTTTTTCCTTTCACATGATTCAACGCTTTGTACTGCTGAACCATGAAGGGAAGAATTAACCACAACCATTTCAATTTAACAACTGATTAGAAAAGCAGTACGAAGTAGCAAAACCAAAACGGAAACATCGACGGCTCGACACACCAACATGCAACAGGTTAGTGGTCCAGTGAAACAGGTGAATAACACCTAAGGCAGCAGTGCACAAATAATTTGTCTTAACGATGAAAAGTGCTCACCATTGTGAAGGCTTTTCGGGGCGTTACATCTAAAAAAAAATATACCACAGCCTGCCGGAACTCCACACGACGGACCCCTTCACGTCACCAACTCAACGCAACCGCGGGCGAGGATCAGCGGCAAGGATTTCTGCTGTGTTTGTTATCGGCTGTCCGAGCATGCGCAATGACCACGTTCATCAGCGAGTCCAAAATTGAAGGCGGGGGAGGTCATACGTGACCTCATGAAAATCAAAACATTTGGAGCCAAATAGCTTAAAATCGCAACGAAATTTAAGTGCAAATTTGGTGGTTTTGCTTTTAAGTGTAATTCCTGCTCTGAATTGCATTTCTTTCATTTCTCATGATAAAATTTAAAAACTAAACCCATTAACTTTTAAGCTGAGAAGTATCATGCATCTGTAACTCAAAATAATTTATTGGGAAAAATATTTGCAATATTTTATTTTCCAAATATACTACTACTTCTCCTCCATTTATTGTCGTGCTTAACAATTAAAAAGTTCTTTTATAAAAATGTGCTACAAATATGACTGATCTTCTACATAATTGGCGCAATTAAGCCCGACGGAAACTTTGTGATTATACACTGAATTCCAGGGGATGTCACCCCGAGATTCACCATGTATCGGCTGCCGAGCGCCAAAGCATTAACGACGTCACTGGTGCTGTGGTCCAGGCGTGGCCAGCCCCGCCGCCGCAGCTGCGCTTTCGAGCGTTTTGCGGTCTTTTGACGGGTGTTGACGAGAGCGGTAATTTGAAGTCGTCGCCGTTAGATAAGTAAGTTATGTTGCAAGTCTATATTTTGAAATATTTTGTTTTCTTGAATATTTTTTTTAGCATATCTTGAACATTAATTAACCCTTGCCAGTGCAGGGGAGGGGGGATGCCATCCCTCGGTTTTTCGGGAATAACTCACGTAAATATCAACCGATTGCGATGCAACTTTCAGTTACCCTACTTGTGAACAATTTGACACATTATGAAATTTCTTAAGTTGTACGTCACATGACCCGTGACCTTTTACCTGTTTATCAAGGTCATGTCAGGCGCAACTGGAGTCCGTAGTATTTATCTTTGTAACTTGTGCAGTTTCATAGTGTTTGTTGTTCAGGAGCATATGCACATGTTTTTCCAGGTGACAGTTGTGGTTTCCCTTGAGATTGTGACCTCGATTTACCTTTTCAGGGGTCAACCGAGGTCACTGAACTCCGATGACCTGATATTACTTTTTGGCTTCTGGCAGTTTCTAGGACCTTTTGTGACGCTGATTTCAAATAAGGGATTCATTTTACATAATTGTATGTTCCACTGGGGTCATGCACTTCCACAGGTAAACCGAGGTCACGGACCTCAAATGACCTGACATGACCTGACATGACCTGACAGGACCTTTTTGGAATTTGGCAGTTTATAGGACATTTTGTGACGCTGTCAAATTTGGCACCCATTTAGCATAATTATATGCTCATTCGCGAATCTAGCTCGATTAAATTCAATTTATACACATTTACAATTTGGTCGAATTTTGGGTCATTGACATGACCTCATAGGTCACCTAATGATCTAGGACCTTAAACTCGTGTAGCAATGGCTTCCTCTCGTGATAAGGAACACGTTCGTTTTTGAATCGAAGCTCTAGCCCAATTAGGGGCGAAACGCTACGGTTCGTACCCCCCCCCCCCCCTGCACGGCCACGCACTGATCTGATGCTGCACGGGCGAGCAACCAAAACAATGCCATTTGCAACATTTCCAGGTACAACGTTTGTCCGTCTCGCCCCTCAGCCAGACCAGGGCAGCGTATGGCCGTCTCCTCCCCCAGCCGGACCGGGGCTGAGGGAGGGTATGACCGTCTCATCCCTCAGTCGGACCGGGGCAACGAACGGCCGTCTCGCCATCAGCCAGACTGGGACAGCGTACGGCAGTCTCACCCCTCAGCAGGACCGGGACAACGTACGGCCTCACCCCTCAGAGCCGGCCCGGGGCAGCGTACGGCCGTTTCACCCCTCAGCCAGACCGGAGCAGAATATGCCCCCCCCCCCCCCTCAGCCGGACCGGAGCAGCGTATGGCCGTCTCACCCCTCAGTCAGACCGGTGCAGTGTATGGCCGTCTCACCAGTCGCCCAGCACACAGACCGGGGCAGCGTATGGCCGTCTCCCCCTCAGCATGAATTAAGGGAGAGATATTTATCCGCGGTAAACGTAATCTTAGATAAGATCGTACCTTAGGCGCTACTATCCGTATCCCGTTCGAAATATTCGCACCGCACCGAGCCGCGTGCGGCGACAGCCGAGTCGGACCACAGCACCAGAGACGTCACGCTAATGTTGTTCGAATGGGGCGCTAAAATCCTCGGATGACTCTACCTCTCTTACACGGCCTTGACTGAATTCGAAGTTACTTCGATTCGCAGTCATAGAATGCTCTTCCATGTAATTTTATTTTGATATCTGGTGGTAAGTAGGAGCCGTAAATCTTTTGAATGGGATTTTTTTTATTTTTAAATCTCATCATTACCTGATGACCATAGGGCAACTGTTTGCTTTCTATTACTGAGAAAGTCGCGAATCCATTGCAGCAGTTTGCCCCGAATTCCGTAAGCTTCCAGCTTGGCTAATAACCTGAGATGAGGAAAAACATCAAATGCTTTTCTGAAGTCTAGGTTATGGCATCAATTGGCCTGGCCTCTTCCAATAGCCTGCTCCATTCTTCCCACACATGTAAAAGCTGGGTTGAGCAGAATCGTGTTGGGCGGAATCCATGCTGATCTGGTGTTAGCAGTTCAGTCGGCAGGTGAATCATCTTATGCTTTCCCTCTGCTTGCATAACGTGGCGATAAATAATTATAATATCGCTGCAGTTTTCACACAATGTGGCTAATTATTGATGCATGAACAGCTGTGCCTAAATGGCGCCACCTTTTTCCGCTATTCTGAAGAACATAGGGTGAGTCCAAACACCCCCTGACATGCTGTGGCTAATGTTAATGGGCTAATGTTGAGCATGATGAAGCACACTGAACATTAGGCATATTCTTCAGTTCAGAACCTGCCCAGTTTAACCTCTGAGTTTGCATCTCAATTCCCAACTGGAAAAAATACACTCACTACGCTGGACGCCTCAGCGGAGCCGTTGCGCCGAAATTTCGGCGCAATGGCTGTTGCGCCAAAATTTATTGGGTGCTACACTGCATGTACAGCACCTGTTAACACATACAAATGTGAAGTCAGCATGTGGAAGGCCTTGCAGCGCCGCATCAGCCTCGGCATCAGGGTGTCACCGTCTTTCAGTGCAAAGCATCAGGGCCATGCCCCCCCCAAAGGTCCTGAAACTATGATTTGCCCCCCAAACGGTCGGACGTACAGTTGTAAACATTGCCTTTGCAGCAGTCAAAATCCAGCTATCCACATTGAAAAACCTGAAAATATTGTGCCTCTTCGCGGCATGATACAAAATTCGCAATTGCTTCTAAAAATTTGGAAATGGGGAAGACAAATTGTCTGGCAGAGGCTCTCCTTAGCTGTACCTAATTGCTAGCCCCAGGGCCCACTCCCTTCATACAATATTAACTTTCAAGCGGGCTACATGTTTAGCTAGTCAGCCGAGCTCCGGAAAAAGGTGACGCAAACAAGAAGACACGAACATCGGCTCCCGGAAGCTGCTCCAGCGGTGCCCAACTTGCTGGACCGAAGAGCCTAATAGTGGGACCAGGCCAGGAACATCTCCCCAAGCCATCTCGCCCCCAGCCTCCTCAAGATCCACAGGGACCATTTATGCGCGGAAAAGTCGTTCTGCCTCTTGCTGCTTTTAAACCGTTTGCACTGTTACCAGTTGTTTGTTGCAGTTCAATACATATGTAATGTATACAGTTATCATATGTACTATTGAGCGCTGACTGCCATCGGTCATCGTGATTTACTATCCGAGGAATATGTATATGAAAAACTACCTTAATTTCAATAGTTTTCATCATACCGAGATATGCAACCAGGAATAGGGGTTACCTGTGGTTTGGCTCCACTCACGGTCTGGTTCCAATATTAAAATTGCGTTTTTCACGACCTAAAATCTAAATTTTCGCGCGGCTTCGCGGCGTCACATCGGTGGCCATTGTATTAACGAAGCCATCGTCATCGTCTTTGGTTCGTTGTAACGGTGAATTGAATGAGTACATTTTAGCTTCTTATCCACTACGTCCCCATAGTTATGAGTGTTATCAGGCAAATCCGTACATTTTAATATTTTTCAATGTTTGTCATCATACCGAGATGTGCAACCAGGAATACAGGTTATCTGAGGCTTGGCTCCTCCCTCACAGTTTGGTTCCAATATTGAAATTTCGTTTTCCACGACCTAAAATTAAAATGTGCACGTCGCTTCGCGGCGTCACATCGGTGGTCATCGTCATGACGAAGCCTTCGGTTCGTTGTAACGGTGAATTGAATGAATAACATTTGAGCTTTTTATCCTCTACAAGGCCCATATTTCTGGGGTTTATCAGGCAAACCCGTAAAATATTGTGGCGCTAAATAACATGTACCTACCTGCTAACATGGACACCACATTAAAAATGCTGCAAACGCACACGCATAAAAATGGGGGTACATTTTTTCCCGTCATATTAGCCGACCCCCACAAAAAAAATCGGCCACGCCCCTGCACCCCCCCCCCCCCACTAAACAACTTTTTGGAAATACGCCACTGGATTTACCCCCTCCCCCCTAAAACCCACGGCTTGATCCGTCCCTGTCTTTCATGGCAAGGTCCATCCAGTGAGCGCCATCCCAGAGCACAGAGTACCACTCTGGCTACTCCACCCCTTCGCACAGAACGGCAGTTGTGAACCCTTTGCTTTGGTACTGGCCGTCGCCGCTGACCCCACCCAGTACCGTTTGCCCACGGCTGGCAGGTGCTCAGCGATGGTGGCGACCACCTGTTCGCCAGCTCCCCCGATTTCCCGCCTTTTAGGACATTTTTGGAAATTATTTCTATAAATGGGAACGCACTTTCCAAAAATGGAAGTTTCCGAAAATATAAAATGTAACCATAGTGTCCCGGACTGAATTGTGAAGTCAGTGGCGAGGCTCCTGGCAGGAGCAGCCCAGTCGTGGACCAGTGGACAGTGGACCCAGTCGTGCGGCCTTGAAGGATGGAACCGAAATATCAGGGGTCTTTGCGCCGAACTTTTGCTAGATGAAATTACGCTGGACGTGCGCCGAAATTTTCGGCGCAATCGCCGAATTACGCTGGACATGTTGGTGAAAGCGTGTATTTTTTTCCAGTCGGGTCTCAATTGAAGTACGGGCGGCAGCAAACACTTGTCTCGTTATTTGGCCCAGACATTTCACTCCATAGTGGGCAAAATTTCCCTGTAAATTCAACCCTTCACAAATATATAATTGGTACTGTTTGTGTGCAAAGTGGTGGAAAATATTTTGCTCATTGTTCAAATGCAATTGTGCGCCATCTAACCACAAGAGCTGCAGCACCCTAAAACCCCAATCCACCACCACCTCAAATGCAATTGTAAAGAGATGAATTCACTCTTACCGGCTGTTTCTTTTTCAGGGATATTTATAACCACCAACCGACCGCTGAAACATGTCTTCGCGTCGGAAAATCAGCGTCGAACTACCGAAGCGACCTAGTGTGTTTGAAAGGCTAGGCACAAAGCCAGGGATGCCTCAGCCAAAATTGTAAGAATTTGACTCATTTTGTGTGTATCACGATTCTTGCAAGCTTTATGCCTCATCATTGCTTCCATTCTGATTATACAAAATGTTGCATCATCAATTGTATTGTCTGCATTCAGATGCGCTATTTACACCACCCTATGTGCCATCCTCTGTATCAGTTGGCAGGCAAGAAATGCATGAGTGATAAATGCTCCGAACATTTTTAGGTAACAGTATGTGTCATTGCCATAGCTGGATGTCCAGTACAAATGCTACACGTGGCAGCCAATATCAGGAACAATCTTAAACGTTTCTGCCATATTATTCTGTACTCAACTTGTGTGTGATAGTGTGTTGTACTTGTTTCCAGGAAGCAGGGGAACAGGCCTAAAGCGAACAAACAGGGGAAGGAGGTAGGTTCTTTGACGTGTCGAAGCTTAACCACTGTGTGACAAGCATGTTTGCATCTCTCCCCTTCTCGACATTAGCCTCGGTAGCCTATATCAGTCGTTTAGATAACCCTGCAATGTAATTTGTTCAGGGTTCGGAAATGTAAATGTCATGGTTATCTAAACAACGGTGGAGCTGCAAATTGCATACATTACATCTTGGAGGTTAGTGGTGTTGTGTTGATAGTTGTTGTAAACACTCATTTACTTGTATTTGGTAACGTACCTTGATAATATTAATAGGTTGTAGGCTTTGTTGTGACTTGTATGACGAATGAGCGGTCCCTCAGTGAAACATGCCGTTAATTGCTGCCCGTGTTTTGGCTGTGTGTGAGTTCAGAAGGAGCCGGAGCCAGCCGAGGAGCGTCTTCTGCCGCCCAAGAAGACCCAGGTGATCAAGGAACCGGAAAAACCCACCAAGGACATAAAAAAGAAACGGGTGAGTCATGCGCGGCGTGGGTATTCCACTTCTAATCGAGACGACATTGCGCGCCTCCGGAGGCGGCAATGCGAAATATAGTACTAGCCAGTCCAGTGAAGGGCTGTGTCGCCCGTATTGTTAGGGGATCCAATGTGATATTGTTAGTGGTATCCGACTCTGTGATGCCGGGATACCAGCTCAGCTGTGATGCCGGGATACCAGCTCAGCTGTGATGCCGGGATACCAGCTCAGCTGTGATGCCGGGATACCAGCTCAGCTGTGATACCAGGATACCAGCTCAGCTGTGATGCCGGGATACCAGCTCAGCTGTGATACCGGGATACCAGCTCAGCGGTGATACCAGCTCAGCGGTGATACCAGCTCAGCGGTGATACCGGGATACCAGCTCAGCTGTGATACCGGGATACCAGCTCAGCTGTGATGCCGGGATACCAGCTCAGCTGTGATGCCGGGATACCAGCTCAGCTGTGATGCCGGGATACCAGCTCAGCTGTGATGCTGGGATACCAGCTCAGCGGTGATACCGGGATACCACCTCAGCGGTGATACCAGCTCAGCGGTGATACCGGGATACCAGCTCAGCTGAGATACCGGGATACCAGCTCAGCTGTGATGCCGGGATACCAGCTCAGCTGTGATGCTGGGATACCAGCTTAGCTGTGATACCAGCTCAGCTGTGATACCGGGATACCAGCTCAGCTGTGATACCAGCTCAGCTGTGATACCGGGATACCAGCTCAGCTGTGATACCGGGATACCAGCTCAGCTGTGATGCCGGGATATCAGCTCAGCTGTGATGCCAGGATACCAGCTCAGCTGTGATGCTGGGATACCAGCTCAGCTGTGATGCCGGGATACCAGCTCAGCTGTGATGCTGGGATACCAGCTCAGCGGTGATACCGGGATACCAGCTCAGCGGTGATACCAGCTCAGCGGTGATACCGGGATACCAGCTCAGCTGAGATAACGGGATACCAGCTCAGCTGTGATGCCGGGATACCAGCTCAGCTGTGATGCCGGGATACCAGCTCAGCTGTGATACCAGCTCAGCTGTGATACCGGGATACCAGCTCAGCTGTGATACCAGCTCAGCTGTGATACCGGGATACCAGCTCAGCTGTGATGCCGGGATATCAGCTCAGCTGTGATGCCGGGATACCAGCTCAGCTGTGATACCGGGATACCAGCTCAGCGGTGATACCGGAGGAGGGAAAAAACCAAATAGCTCGGAGCACAGCACGTTAAAGTGGAGGATTATGAACATAAGATACTACACATTGCTTAAATTGTCTACAATTTTTTAAAAAAAATCACTTCATTTAGCTTCTACTGAGCTACCCCTGTTGCAAACCTCATCTCTGTCTGGAGAAATGCAGAACTGTAACCTCACTGTAGCCTCTCTCAGGTGAAGCGGCCACGCAGTCGCTGTAACCTCACTGTAGCCTCCCTCCTCAGGTGAAGCAGCCTCGCAGTCGCTGTAACTTCACTGTAGCCTCCCTCCTCAGGTGAAGCAGCCTCGCAGTCGCTGTAACTTCACTGTAGCCTCCCTCCTCAGGTGAAGCGGCCTCGCAGTCGCTGTAACCTCACTGTAGCCTCCCTCCTCAGGTGAAGCAGCCTCGCAGTCGCTGTAACTTCACTGTAGCCTCCCTTCTCAGGTGAAGCAGCCTCGCAGTCGCTGTAACTTCACTGTAGCCTCCCTCCTCAGGTGAAGCAGCCTCGCAGTCGCTGTAACTTCACTGTAGCCTCCCTCCTCAGGTGAAGCAGCCTCGCAGTCGCTGTAACTTCACTGTAGCCTCCCTCCTCAGGTGAAGCGGCCTCGCAGTCGCTGTAACCTCACTGTAGCCTCCCTCCTCAGGTGAAGCGGCCTCGCAGTCGCTGTAACTTCACTGTAGCCTCCCTCCTCAGGTGAAGCAGCCTCGCAGTCGCTGTAACTTCACTGTAGCCTCCCTCCTCAGGTGAAGCAGCCTCGCAGTCGCTGTAACCTCACTGTAGCCTCCCTCCTCAGGTGAAGCGGCCTCGCAGTCGCAGCTCCTCCTCTTCATCATCGTCCTCGAGCAGCTCGTCCTCGGGCTCCTCCGACTCGTCCTCGTCCTCTTCCTCGGAGGACGAGCAGCGCAGGAAGCGGGCCAAGAAGCGACGCCGCTCGAGCGACTCGGCGCGCCGCCGCCGCGACAAGTCCCGCTCGCCGCCACCGAAACGCAGGCGGGACAAGAAGAAACCTCCGCCGGTCAAGAAACCGGCACTGAAGCGGCCACCAGGCTCTCCGGCCCGCAAGGCACCCGCGCCGCAGCAGAAGAAGCGGAGGAACGTCCCCGTCAAGGGAAAGGGAGGTGAGTACTGACTGCAGGGAAGAGGAACAGGGGGAACGGCGAAACAGGGGCCGGTAGCAAATTGAGGAGGGTGGAAAGAGTGGTTGGAGAGGGCTACTTCCTTTCCGTATTTGGCTTCGGAAGTTAGCAAGCAGGTCTTCAGGGTATAGCTGCAGTCTCTCCTGTGCCGAAGCCGAAGGTTCACGCAACGGTTGCCTTACATTATAATAAATAATGGGCGACGCATAGCCGATCAATGATTACGTGAGTTTCATGATGTTATCAATACGATGGCGTTGAGCAGCACCTGTCGACTTGTTCAGGTACCTAGTCACAGCTTGTCCTGATCCCTATTTTCCGTTATATCGCATGGACTACTAGATCACAACTCGCAGCAACCACATGGCCCCTGTGTTATGAATACCAGTGTGAGCCCTGCTGACCTCTGTTGACCCCGGCAGTGCTGCTGCCCAGCTCGGGCGGGGCCGGCGGCCGTCGCAGCACCTCTCGTGGACGGAAACGCTCCAGGTCCCGGGAGAGGCGACGCAGTGTATCGCAGCGCAGACCCTCTAACTCGCCGAAGATCAGGTGAGGGCAGGTCGGCAGGCACGGAGACAGATTATGCAGAAAGCAAAATTGCGTGCTTATTAGGCTTAACCCGCGAGTTACAGGGATATATTTCATAACGCGACTTACGGGGGGGGGGGGGGGTAGGGTATCCCCCCTCGGATCTCCGGAACTACCGGACTGATTGTACACATTAAAACGGCATTTGATTGATAGCCCTGGGAAATTTATTGAGGGAAACATAATATTGTTGACCTCGGGGTCACCGATGACGTCAAAGGTCAGGTCAAGTACAAAATGTTTGACCGTGTCAAAAGGTCTCGATGGATGGAATTGTCGCAAACGCATAAGCAGTCGATAAATCGATATGATTCGTGTGTCTGACACTTCTAAGTACCATTCTAAGCTGTTTATGACCTTAGGTCAGGTCAAGGTCATCCTTGGTCACGAGGTCAAACTGAAGATTACGGTCATTAGGCGTTGCAACACATGTGTATGTTTTTCGTCTAGAACGCCAAAAAAGACCTTAGAACATTGTTTGTTCAATATGAATAGAAGTAAAAAGCAAAAACGGAAATGCATTTTTATGCATAGGAATGCTGTGGGAGGTGGTCGATTTGTATCATTTAAAGGTCATAAGTCAGTCATTTTTGAAGATATCGACTTCAAATTTGGTACACATATTCACCGACCACGTCTCGATTACATATATTCCGGTTTTGGATAATTCTGACTTTTTTTGAAAATTTAGTAAAAACAAAACAAAAATGTATTTGGATTTCTCAAAATTTTGAATAAAAAACTCAAATCCGAGATGCCAGTTTGATAGCCCGGTCCATTGTCAGTATTTTGATTTAAGACAACGTTTTTGACAGCGTTTTCCGCAAACCATTATTTAGCAACACAAACCGAAGAACATGACGTCACTCTGACGTCATTCCCGGTTGACCTATCACAACCTCATCTTTTTCAGTTGGCCAACATGTGTAGAATGGATGTAAGAGAAGGCACTTCAAGATTGGTGACGATACAGGTGTTGGTTTAGGAGTTATTGCAAAATAACGGGAGGGGGGATAGCCCCCCCCCCTCCCCAGTAAGTCGCGAGTTAAGGGAACACCGTGAGCCTCAGCAAATATAATTTTGAATCTCTGTTACTTTATTGGAGCCATGCTTTTACCGCTGTCGACATCAACTCATTTTGTTTTAGCACTGACTATTTCGTCTCCTCTGTCTGCGCCTTCCTCACTTTACTCGTGCCCATTGTAAAACGTTCATGGAAACAAAGAGCTTTCATGTAATCAGAATCCTCATGCATATTGTACTGTTTTCCACAATTAAATCAGTTTACCGGATCCGTGCAGAAGTATTCGTCGAATGTATCACCTCCGCTTACGACCCCTTCTTGTGAATATCGCTTTCTTCCACAGTCAGCGCGACCAGAGGCCATTCTTATAAAAAAAACGAGCCGTGGCTCGACTTTTTTTAAAGAATGGCCTCAGGACTGGAATTGTGTTTGGGCAGTGTATACAATACCTAGATATTATTTGGCTTTGCTGCTGCGTTTCCGAGGCTCTGTTCCGACGCTAAACATCTCCGCGCCGAGTCCTGAGGTCATTCTTTTTTTAAAAAAATCGAGCCACGGCTCGATTATTTTGTATAAGAATGGCCTCAAATATGAGATACCCCAATAGTAATTATCACCATGGATGTACTTGTTGACAGGTCGCGCTCTCCGCGCCGCTCGCCGCCGCCGGCCCGTAAGCGGTCTCCGTCCCCGCGGCGGAGGGCCAGTCAGGGGCCCTCGGCCGGGCCGCGTGCCGCAGTCCGGCGGGACAACAACAGCCGACGCCGGTCGCCGGACAGGCCTCGGCCCAGGTCGCCGGCGACGCGGCTGGGCTCGTTTGACCGGCGTGCGGCCAGCAGCACCCGGGACCGCTCGGAGAGGAAGGACCGCCGCTCGCCGGCCCGACCCAAACTGCCCGACACCACCGGCAGGGGAGGACAGATGCCGCCCGGAGGACGGTAGGACGGGGCGCTGGACAGATGCGGACGGGACACTGAACAGATGCGGACGGGACACTGAACAGACGCGGACGGGACACTGAACAGACGGGGGACGGAGCACTGAACAGATGCGGACGGGGCACTGAACAGGCGCGGACGGGGCACTGCACAGACGCGGACGGGACACTGAACAGACGCGGACGGGGCACTGAACAGACGCGGACGGGGCACTGAACAGACGCGGACGGGGCACTGAACAGACGCGGACGGGGCACTGAACAGACGCGGACGGGGCACTGAACAGACGCGGACGGGGCACTGAACAGACGCGGACGGAACACTGAACAGACGCGGACGGGGCACTGAACAGACGCGGACGGAACACTGAACAGACGCGGACGGGGCTCTGAACAGACGCGGACGGGGCACTGAACAGACGCGGACGGGGCACTGAACAGACGCGGACGGGGCACTGAACAGACGCGGACGGGACACTGAACAGACGCGGACGGGGCACTGAACAGACGCGGACGGCGAGACGGGACACTGAACAGACGTGGACGGGGAGACAGGACACTGAACAGACGCGGACGTCGGCACTGAACAGATGTGGACGGGGGACGGGGCACTGAACAGACGCGGACGTCGGCACTGAACATATGTGGACGGGGAGACGGGACATTGAACAGACGTGGACGGGGAGACGGGACACTGAACAGACGTGGACGGGGAGACGGGACACTGAACAGATGTGGACGGCGAGACGGGACACTGAACAGACGCGGACGGCGAGACGGGACACTGAACAGACGTGGATGGGGAGACGGGACAATGAACAGACGTGGACGGGGAGACGGGACATTGAACAGACGTGGACGGGGCACTGAACAGACGCGGGCGGCGAGACGGGACACTGAACATACGTGGACGGGGAGACGGGACACTGCACAGACGCGGACGGGACACTGAACAGACGCGGACGGGACACTGAACAGACGCGGACGGCGAGACGGGACACTGCACAGACGTGGACGGCGAGACGGGACACTGAACAGACGTGGACGGCGAGACGGGACACTGAACAGACGCGGACGGCGAGACGGGACACTGAACAGACGTGGACGGGGAGACGGGACACTGAACAGACGTGGACGGGGAGACGGGACACTGAACAGACGTGGACGGGGAGACGGGACACTGAACAGACGTGGACGGCGAGACGGGACACTGAACAGACGCGGACGGCGAGACGGGACACCAGTGTCAGAAAAGTGACCCGTTTCTCCATTTTTCTGAACTTGGAAGTTTTGTTCCGTGAAAACTTTGACTGTAAAGAATGATTTGTTTTTAGTCTGCGGGTGCAAATGGCTGACGAGCATAAACAATAGACTGATCTTGACTTTCCGAACAATGGCCGGAACGTGACAGTGATGCGACACAAATTGTCAAAACAAATCGTTATGCGGAACCTCCAAATTCCCAACATCCGAAATTTCTGCAGTGATTTAGGGAAAGAAAACTGGTACTTTTCCAAAAATGAAACTCAAAACTTTTTAAAACCTCCCCAAAAAGTGTTTGCGTATTGAGGTTACAACCCCGCCAACGATACCATCGTCATCGGGGCCATGGAAACCCTGGGACACTAACAACACGTTATGCAAAAGACGGCAGTACTTTAGACTGAGACTTGAGCTCAGTTTTCCATATACGCATACGCAACGATACAGGGTGCCTTTTTAACATACGACCCGAGAGTCTCGGTCCCCGACGGACGCCAAGGCCGTCGGGGACCTGGCGTCCGTCATCATTTCCGGTATTATCTGTACGCGGAAATACGACTGACGAATCATCAACTTTCCACATCATAATATACGCACATATTGGCATATATGAAAATAGGTTAGGTAGAAACGCGTATACAAACTTACGCAAAAATTACTGGTATACGCATTACAAAATTTGTTCCGCCGCTGGCGAACAATTTGTTCCGCGAACTTAGATCGTGGAACCACTTTTCTGACACTGCGGGACACTGAACAGACGTGGACGGGGAGACGGGACATTGAACAGACGTGGACGGGGAGACGGGATATTGAACAGGCGTGGACGGGGCACTGAACAGACGCATGGTGGCGAGACGGGACACTGAACAGACGTGGACGGGGAGACGGGACACTGAACAGACGTGGACGGGGAGACGGGACACTGAACAGACGTGGACGGGGAGACGGGACATTGAACAGACGTGGACGGGGCACTGAACAGACGCGGACGGCGAGACGGGACATTGAACAGACGCGGACGGCGAGACGGGACACTGAACAGACGTGGACGGGGAGACGGGGCACTGAACAGACGTGGACGGGGAGACGGGACACTGAACAGACGTGGACGGGGAGACGGGACATTGAACAGACATGGACGGGGCACTGAACAGACGTGGACGGGGAGATGGGACACTGAACAGACGTGGACGGGGAGACGGGACACTGAACAGACGCGGACGGGGCACTGAACAGACGTGGACGGGGCACTGAACAGACGTGGACGGGGAGACGGGACACTGAACAGACGTGGACGGGGAGACGGGACACTGAACAGACGCGGACGGGGCACTGAACAGACGTGGACGGGGCACTGAACAGACGTGGACGGGGAGACGGGACACTGAACAGACGTGGACGGGGCACTGAACAGACGTGGACGGGGAGACGGGACACTGAACAGCCGTGGACGGGGAGACGGGACACTGAACAGACGCGGACGGGGCACTGAACAGACGTGGACGGGGGGACGGGACACTGAACAGACGTGGACGGGGCACTGAACAGATGTGGACGGGGGGACGGGACATTGAACAGGCGTGGACGGGGGGACGGGACATTGGACAGACGTGGACGGGGAGACGGGACACTGAACAGACGTGGACGGGGAGACGGGACATTGAACAGACGTGGACGGGGAGACGGGACATTGAAAAGACGTGGACGGGGAGACGGGACATTGAACAGACGTGGACGGGGAGACGGGACACTGAACAGACGTGGACGGGGAGACGGAACATTGAACAGACGCGGACTGGGGGACGGGACACTAAAGATGTCGCTGTGAGCGTTCATATGGCAGGTACTTGAAGGGCAGTTATCTTACATTTCCTGGAAAGCTTGAATACTTCCCTTGTGCCCTTTTCAAACAATCAATTTGATATACAATCGTTTATGCAATATTTTATGCTAACTTTTCGTCGATTTTTTCCTTCTCATTTTACCAGCATCACATTTAAAATTAAAGAGAAATATTCACCTTTTGATTTATTTTTCTGCATTATGTTATGCAACATGTATGGTATCAAATTGATCGCGTCTCAATTTGAAAGTGAAATAATAACTTATATTACGTAGTGCTTTTGCAAAGAGCATAGATAATATATAAGTGGACTTTTTGATCGACCTCCTTGAAATAGGCAATCGAAAAATTACAATTAAAACAGTAAGTTACATTTGCTTTCGGGCACAACCCTTCCTCAGATGTATTTGAAGAAAACACGACACTCAAACACAAGCACACAATTTTTCGACAACTCGTGAAGTTCGATTAGATAATCATCGCCCAGTCAAACTAATGCTTAATCAAGAAATGAAGAATAATACATATATAAACATATATCGTAATTTTAATCTACCTGTATCATCACCTAAGCTGCCACTTCACATCCTCAATCTCAATAAAACAGAGTCGGTGATCACAATACCACACAAGGTCACACAATATGACAATCCCACACACACGCACACACGTACACATCTACCCCGAAATAAGGCGCCATGAAGAAGTTTGGTCATTCAAAACTGGCTTATTGTCCCTGATCACCAGAGATTCGGCAACTTTTCGATATGTATGGTGTCTCGTTCTCATCAAGATTTTGATTTCTAAAGGTGGATTGGTATTTTTATCTGCTTTAGTGACGCCGCTATGAAATAATAACTTTTTCTATTTCGAAAATGAAATTTTTGGTAATTTAAAAAAAGTACATATACTTCTTTCGGAGTTCATATTCGGGTTTTTCCCTCCACTATTGGAAGTGCGACATATCTGGCGCTTTTGTTTCAATCTGTTCAAGGTTGAATACCTCTTAACAAATGGCACACACTAAATGCGTCATCGTAGGGTGCCAAGTTAATCCGTCGAATGCATCACGGTTTTCTGAAATGTTTATTGATTGATTATGGGAAAACTGTTCAGATAAAGGTTTCAAAATAAACTGCCGATTTCAATATGCTTTTTTCGAATTATTGTTGATTGTTCATAACATTTTGGTATATGTTCCCAAAAGATAGAGTGCAGGAAACATATTGCATAGGTACTTTCATAATAAATAACAATGCGTAGGGTGGCTAATTTTAGCTTGGACAGTGAATTCGTTACCAAGTACTTGCTGAGTACCGACCACTATAAGCGTGGAACGCTTATCAACTTTAACTTGAAATATATTTCGGAAGGAACGTCTATATGCAAAATGTGGTAAATTTACAATATATTTTGGTCTCGTCTGTCGATTTCAAGTAATAACTCCATTTTTTTGTAGGAAAAGGTGAATATTTCCCTTTAACTTCATTAATCTCACTCCATCCGAGGTGTGTTATACCGTCTGTGTGACTGTGGGGCTGTTGGCCGCTGACCGGGTTATCGATCTGTGTGTGTGGCGTTATGTTGGTGTGTCACCCGTGCATCTCGGTCGCCTCAGACGCAGTCCGGTGGAGCGTGTGTGGGACGACCGGAAGGAGGAGGACAGACGGCGGAGGGACGCCCCGCGAGACAGACCGTGGGACCGTCCGGCCCGGCCGCCGCCGCCCGCCGACTACGGACGAGGTAACGGCCAGCGGAGTCTGACTGTCCGAGTCGGAGTCCGAGTCTGACTCTCCGAGTGTGAGACGTCCTAGTGTGAGATGACCGTCACTGACGGCGTCCTAGTGTGAGATGGCCGTCACTGACGGCGTCCGCCGAGTCAGGCCGGCTATAGCCAACAGTGGTGCGGCCGAGACCTGAAACTGTCGCTGTTGTGTTGGGTAGAGTGATTACCGATTGTATAATTAGTTCTCGATCTCATAATGATTGCTCATAATAATCACTTCATAATGATCGAGGTGATTTACAAGAGAGACAAGTGCATCATTCTGGCTTGATACACCATAGTCCTCGAGTGTCTTGTCTATGATCAGTCACTGCCGCTGAGAGTGTCTTCCCATGATCAGTCACTGCCGCTGAGAGTGTCTTCCCATGATCAGTCACTGTCGCTGAGAGTGTCTTGTCCATGATCAGTCACTGCCGCTGAGAGTGTCTTCCCATGATCAGTCACTGTCGCTGAGAGTGTCTTGTCCATGATCAGTCACTGTCGCTGAGAGTGTCTTCTCCATGATCAGTTATTGTCGCTGAGAGTGTCTTCCCCATGATCAGTTATTGTCGCTGAGAGTGTCTTCTCCATGATCAGTTATTGTCGCTGAGAGTGTCTTCCCCATGATCAGTTATTGTCGCTGAGAGTGTCTTCCCCATGATCAGTTATTGTCGCTGAGAGTGTCTTCTCCATGATCAGTTATTATCGCTGAGAGTGTCTTCCCCATGATCAGTTATTGTCGCTGAGAGTGTCTTCTCCATGATCAGTCACTGTCGCTGAGAGTGTTGTCCATGATCAGTCACTGTCGCTGAGAGTGTCTTCTCCATGATCAGTTATTGTCGCTGAGAGTGTCTTCCCCATGATCAGTTATTGTCGCTGAGAGTGTCTTCTCCATGATCAGTCACTGTCGCTGAGAGTGTCTTCTCCATGATCAGTCACTGTCGCTGAGAGTGTCTTCTCCATGATCAGTTATTGTCGCTGAGAATGTCTTCCCCATGATCAGTCACTGTCGCTGAGAGTGTCTTCTCCATGATCAGTCACTGTCGCTGAGAGTGTCTTGTCCATGATCAGTCACTGTCGCTGAGAGTGTCTTCTCCATGATCAGTCACTGTCGCTGAGAGTGTCTTCTCCATGATCAGTTATTGTCGCTGAGAGTGTCTTCCCCATGATCAGTCACTGTCGCTGAGAGTGTCTTCTCCATGATCAGTTATTGTCGCTGAGAGTGTCTTCCCCATGATCAGTCACTGTCGCTGAGAGTGTCTTCTCCATGATCAGTCACTGTCGCTGAGAGTGTCTTCCCCATGATCAGTCACTGTCGCTGAGAGTGTCTTCCCATGATCAGTCACTGTCGCTGAGAGTGTCTTCTCCATGATCAGTCACTGTCGCTGAGAGTATCTTCCCCATGATCAGTCACTGCCGCTGAGAGTGTCTTGCCCATGATCAGTCACTGCCGCTGAGAGTGTCTTGCCCATGATCAGTCACTGCCGCTGAGAGTGTCTTCCCCATGATCAGTCACTGCCGCTGAGAGTGTCTTCTCCATGATCAGTCACTGTCGCTGAGTGTCTTCCCCATGATCAGTCACTGCCGCTGAGAGTGTCTTGCCCATGATCAGTCACTGCCGCTGAGAGTGTCTTCTCCATGATCAGTCACTGTCGCTGAGAGTGTCTTCCCCATGATCAGTCACTGCCGCTGAGAGTGTCTTCCCCATGATCAGTCACTGCCGCTGAGAGTGTCTTCCCCATGATCAGTCACTGTCGCTGATAGTGTCTTCCCCATGATCAGTCACTGCCGCTGAGAGTGTCTTCCCATGATCAGTCATTGTCGCTGAGAGTGTCTTCTCCATGATCAGTCACTGTCGCTGAGAGTGTCTTCTCCATGATCAGTCATTGCTGCTGAGAGTGTTCCCCATGATCAGTCATTGTCACTGAGAGTGTCTTGTCCATGATCAGTCATTGTCGCTGAGAGTTTCTTCTCCATGATCAGTCATTGTCGCTGAGAGTTTCTTCTCCATGATCAGTCATTGTCGCTAAGTGTCTTCCCCATGATCAGTCACTGCCGCTGAGAGTGTCTTCCCCATGACCAGTCACTGCCGCTGAGAGTGTCTTCCCATGATCAGTCATTGTTGCTGAGAGTGTCTTCCCCATGATCAGTCACTGCCGCTGAGAGTGTCTTCCCCATGATCAGTCACTGCCGCTGAGAGTGTCTTCCCATGATCAGTCATTGTCGCTGAGAGTGTCTTCCCATGATCAGTCATTGTCGCTGAGTGTCTTCCCCATGATCAGTCACTGCCGCTGAGAGTGTCTTCCCCATGATCAGTCACTGCCGCTGAGAGTGTCTTTCCATGATCAGGCATTGTCGCTGAGAGTGTCTTCCCATGATCAGTCATTGCCGCTGAGAGTGTCTTCCCATGATCAGTCACTGTCGCTGAGAGTGTCTTCCCCATGATCAGTCATTGTCGCTGAGAGTGTCTTCCCCATGATCAGTCATTGTCGCTGAGAGTGTCTTCCCATGATCAGTCATTGTCGCTGAGAGTGTCTTCCCATGATCAGTCATTGTGGCTGAGAGTGTCTTCCCATGATCAGTCACTGTCGCTGAGAGTGTCTTGTCCATGATCAGTCACTGCCGCTGAGAGTGTCTTGTCCATGATCAGTCACTGTCGCTGAGAGTGTCTTGTCCATGATCAGTCACTGCCGCTGAGAGTGTCTTCCCCATGATCAGTCACTGCCACTGAGAGTGTCTTGTCCATGATCAGTCACTGTCGCTGAGAGTGTCTTCCCCATGATCAGTCACTGTCGCTGAGAGTGTCTTCCCCATGATCAGTCACTGCCGCTGAGAGTGTCTTCCCCATGATCAGTCACTGTCGCTGAGAGTGTCTTCCCCATGATCAGTTACTATCGCTGAGAGTGTCTTCCCCATGATCAGTCACTGTCGCTGAGAGTGTCTTCCCCATGATCAGTCACTGTCGCTGAGAGTGTCTCCCCCATGATCAGTCACTGCCGCGAGAGTGTCTTCCCCATGATCAGTCACTGCCGCGAGAGTGTCTTACCCATGATCAGTCACTGCCGCGAGAGTGTCTTTCCCATGATCAGTCGCTGCCGCGAGAGTGTCTTCCCCATGATCAGTCACTGCCGCGAGAGTGTCTTCCCATGATCAGTCACTGTCGCTGAGAGTGTCTTCCCCATGATCAGTCACTGCCGCGAGAGTGTCTTCCCCATGATCAGTCACTGTCGCTGAGAGTGTCCTCCCATGATCAGTCATTGTCGCTGAGAGTTTCTTCCCCATGATCAGTCACTGCCGCGAGAGTGTCTTCCCCATGATCAGTCACTGCCGCTGAGAGTGTCTTCCCCATGATCAGTCACTGCCGCGAGAGTGTCTTCCCCATGATCAGTCACTGTCGCTGAGAGTGTCTTCCCATGATCAGTCACTGCCGCTGAGAGTGTCTTCCCCATGATCAGTCACTGTCGCTGAGTGTCTTCCCCATGATCAGTCGCTGTCGCTGAGAGTGTCTTCCCATGATCAGTCACTATCGCTGAGAGTGTCTTCCCCATGATCAGTCGCTGTCGCTGAGAGTGTTTTCCCATGATCAGTCACTATCGCTGAGAGTGTCTTCCCCATGATCAGTCGCTGTCGCTGAGAGTGTCTTCCCCATGATCAGTCGCTGTCGCTGAGAGTGTCTTCCCCATGATCAGTCACTGTCGCTGAGAGTGTCTTCCCCATGATCAGTTACTATCGCTGAGAGTGTCTTCCCCATGATCAGTTACTATCGCTGAGAGTGTCTTCCCCATGATGAGTCACTGCCGCTGAGAGTGTCTTGTCCATGATCAGTCACTGTTGCTGAGAGTGTCTTCTCCATGATCAGTCATTGTCGCTGAGAGTGTCTTCTCCATGATCAGTCATTGTCGCTGAGAGTGTCTTCCCCATGATCAGTCACTGTCGCTGAGAGTGTCTTCCCCATGATCAGTTACTATCGCTGAGAGTGTCTTCCCCATGATCAGTTACTATCGCTGAGAGTGTCTTCCCCATGATCAGTCACTGCCGCTGAGAGTGTCTTGTCCATGATCAGTCACTGTCGCTGAGAGTGTCTTCTCCATGATCAGTCATTGTCGCTGAGAGTGTCTTCTCCATGATCAGTCATTGTCGCTGAGAGTGTCTTCTCCATGATCAGTCACTGTCGCTGAGAGTGTCTTCCCCATGATCAGTCACTGTCGCTGAGTGTCTTCCCCATGATCAGTCACTGCCGCTGAGTGTCTTCCCCATGATCAGTCACTGCCGCTGAGTGTCTTCCCCATGATCAGTCACTGTCGCTGAGTGTCTTCCCCATGATCAGTCACTGTCGCTGAGAGTGTCTTCTCATGATCAGTCACTGTCGCTGAGAGTGTCTTCCCCATGATCAGTCACTGTCGCTGAGAGTGTCTTCCCCATGATCAGTCACTGTCGCTGAGAGTGTCTTCCCCATGATCAGTCACTGTCGCTGAGAGTGTCTTCCCCATGATCAGTCACTGTCGCTGAGTGTCTTCTCCATGATCAGTCACTGTCGCTGAGAGTGTCTTCCCCATGATCAGTCACTGTCGCTGAGAGTGTCTTCCCATGATCAGTCATTGTCGCTGAGAGTGTCTTCCCCATGATCAGTCACTGTCGCTGAGAGTGTCTTCCCCATGATCAGTCACTGTCGCTGAGAGTGTCTTCTCCATGATCAGTCATTGTCGCTGAGAGTGTCTTCCCCATGATCAGTCACTGTCGCTGAGAGTGTCTTCCCCATGATCAGTTACTATCGCTGAGAGTGTCTTCCCCATGATCAGTCACTGTCGCTGAGTGTCTTCCCCATGATCAGTCACTGTCGCTGAGAGTGTCTTCCCCATGATCAGTCACTGTCGCTGAGAGTGTCTTCCCCATGATCAGTCACTGTCGCTGAGAGTGTCTTCCCCATGATCAGTCACTGTCGCTGAGTGTCTTCCCCATGATCAGTCACTGTCGCTGAGTGTCTTCCCCATGATCAGTCACTGTCGCTGAGAGTGTCTTCCCCATGATCAGTCACTGTCGCTGAGTGTCTTCCCCATGATCAGTCACTGTCGCTGAGAGTGTCTTCCCCATGATCAGTCACTGTCGCTGAGTGTCTTCCCCATGATCAGTCACTGTCGCTGAGAGTGTCTTCCCCATGATCAGTCACTGTCGCTGAGTGTCTTCCCCATGATCAGTCACTGTCGCTGAGAGTGTCTTCCCCATGATCAGTCACTGTCGCTGAGTGTCTTCCCCATGATCAGTCACTGTCGCTGAGTGTCTTCCCCATGATCAGTCACTGTCGCTGAGAGTGTCTTCCCCATGATCAGTCACTGTCGCTGAGTGTCTTCCCCATGATCAGTCACTGTCGCTGAGAGTGTCTTCCCCATGATCAGTCACTGTCGCTGAGAGTGTCTTCTCCATGATCAGTCACTGTCGCTGAGAGTGTCTTCCCCATGATCAGTCACTGCCGCGAGAGTGTCTTCCCCATGATCAGTCACTGTCGCTGAGACAGACTGTCACTGTCACGGACTGGTCAGACACGGGGCGGTGTCCCGGCAGCTGTGAGTGATTGTAACAGCGGTTATACATGCCATGTATGCCATGTGACAGATCTGACACACAGCTGTCATCTCTCTGTGCGTGTCTGTGGTCGATCTAGCCCGGCCTCGTTGACCCGGTGACGCGCTATGTGCCCAGCAGAGCCGCTACCGTATGACGACGTGTCTCTGCTGCCGCCCCGTCGCTTCTCGCCGGTCCGCGGGGACGGCCGGCGCTCGCTGCTGGGTCTGCCGCCCTCCGACGACCGGCCCTCCCGACCGCCGTACGCACGACACGCGGACGACCGACGCAGGTAAGTCGGGTGGCAGACAGGAACACGGGGCAGCGCTAAGCAAACCAGTGGTCCTCAGGGGGTCACTCACTGCTGAGCGCCGGAGAACCGTATAACACATGATGGATATTATCATGGTGCCCTGGCTGCTCCATGAAAAATATTAACACAGCGTGATATATATAGTCTTGCATTCCTTTTAAGTTCCAACACGGATGTTAAAGAGTAATATTTCACATAACATACTATCATCATACTATCTAATATCTGGCATAACATATCTAACAAGTTATGCACCTGAGGCGCAGTTGAGCCATTCGCAACGTAATCAAAACCAAATCAATTAGAGTGAGCAACCAGGATCGCATGTTTCGAATGTCGTGTGTTTGTGTGCTTGTTTCTATGCACGTGACTGTGACCGCCTCTCTCCCGTGTGCCGACAGTCTGGACCGTCTGCTGCCGCCACGGGCCGACGACTGGCTGCCGTACGATGACGCCCCTCCTCCCCCTCCTCCACCGCCCCCTGTCCCGGTACCGGGGCGGGGCCCGCCGCGTGGCGCCCGCGACTGGTCCCCGCCGCCCCCGGTGCGCGGGCCCGGGTTCCGCCGCCAGGGGGTGGACTGGGGTGGCCCACCGCGCCGCGGCCGCGCGCCGGCTCCGTTCAGGCCAGCACGCGGCTATCACGGTGGACCCAGCTACTTTGAGCCCGAGCCAGAGCTGGAGCCACCGCCCGATCCCGGAGATATTATGATCGTGCGCGATGAAGTCCGGTGAGTGCATTGAGCTTGGCGAGGAGAAGGCAGAGGGTTCGAATCCCACTGCTGGGGATAAGTTTTAACTTTTGCCTGTGTTATGAGTAAAACTGTCTCAGACTATAGGTAGGACATTTGTACTCGCTTTGCTCTATTCACATTAACAGCGATCTCAATTCATGTGTATGCTGGTATCTCCGCATTGTTTAAGAGTTGATTGAGTTGAAGACTTCAATAGTTCTATCCTGAGCCTCACATTCGCTGAGAAATATACCTGAAATTCCGTGCCATTGAAATCAGATGTTCTCTTACCTCGTGGAGTTTGAAACTAAGACATACTAAATCAGAGTGCGATGTATGAATGAATTTGTGGCCGTTTTTCGTGTTGTTTCCAGCTCTGAGGAGGGTGGCAGTGGCGCCGAGGAGGAGGAGGCGCGAGCGCCGTCACCGTCCGCCACTCGCCCAGGTAACGCCTGCTGGGCACCGCTGACGCTGACGCACCACGCGATCTGTAACGTTCTCAGTCTGCGAACCGGGTCACCCATTAGTGATCGTCTCATGCCGCAGCTGTAGTGCGGATTCGATCAGCTCTCACGACGTGATGCCTCAGCCGTTCATTTATCGTGGGAACGCAGCTGTAGTGCGGATTCGATCAGCTCTCACGACGTGATGCCTCAGCCGTTCATTTATCGTGGGAACGCAGCTGTAGTGCGGATTCGATCAGCTCTCACGACGTGATGCCTCAGCCGTTCATTTATCGTGGGAACGCAGCTGTAGTGCGGATTCGATCAGCTCTCACGACGTGATGCCTCAGCCGTTCATTTATCGTGGGAACGCAGCTGTAGTGCGGATTCGATCAGCTCTCACGACGTGATGCCTCAGCCGTTCATTTATCGTGGGAACGCAGCTGTAGTGCGGATTCGATCAGCTCTCACGACGTGATGCCTCAGCCGTTCATTTATCGTGGGAACGCAGCTGTAGTGCGGATTCGATCAGCTCTCACGCCGTGATGCCACAGCCGTTCATTTATCGTGGGAACGCAGCTGTAGTTAGGATTCGATCAGCTCTCTCCCGACGTGATGCCTCAGCCGTTCATTTATCGTGGGAACGCAGTTGTAGTTAGGATTCGATCAGCTCTCTCCCGCCGTGATGCCACAGCCGTTCATTTATCGTGGGAACGCAGCTGTAGTTAGGATTCGATCAGCTCTCTCCCGACGTGATGCCACAGCCGTTCATTTATCGTGGGAACGCAGCTGTAGTTAGGATTCGATCAGCTCTCTCCCGACGTGATGCCACAGCCGTTCATTTATCGTGGGAACGCAGTTGTAGTTAGGATTCGATCAGCTCTCTCCCGACGTGATACCACAGCCGCTCATTTATCGTGGGAACCCTCATGACGTAGGCACTACGTCACTGTTAGGCGTTATGTACGCCTCAGACCGCGCCCACCGTGGTTCGTTCCACTACGTCACTACTAGGCGTTATGTACGCCTCAGACCGCGCCCACCGTGGTTCGTCCCACTACGTCACTGTTTGGCTTTATACGAGCCACTCGGATGAATCCGCCGCCTCTGGGTTTTCACTATACCTAAACTCCCGACTCTGGTCATCCCTTGCGCTGTCCCTTGTGGTCGACCAGTGACCGTGAGTGTTGTTAGTCGTGCTGCTGCATGTAGTTGCGAGTCTTTTCGAATCCATTCGTCCCTCGCTGTTCGGCCTGTCGGTGACCTTGTGTGCGGGACACACCCGCAGAGCCGGGCGGTCGCTCCTGGGAGGGGGAGCCGCCGTCGGTGACCTGTGTGTGTTGTGTTCCGCAGAGTCGGGCCGTCGCTCCTGGGAGGGGGAGCCGCCGTCGGTGACCTGTGTGTCTTGTGTTCCGCAGAGCTGGGCCCTGCCGAGTCGGGAGGGGGAGCCGCCGTCGGTGACCTGTGTGTCTTGTGTTCCGCCGGGAGGGGGAGCCGCCGTCGGTGACCTGTGTTCTTGTGTTTCGCAGAGCCGGGCTGTCGCTCCCGGGAGGGGGAGCCGCCGTCGGTGACCTGTGTGTCTTGTGTTCCGCAGAGCTGGGCCCTGCCGAGTCGGGAGGGGGAGCCGCCGTCGGTGACCTGTGTGTCTTGTGTTCCGCAGAGCTGGGCCCTGCCGAGTCGGGAGGGGGAGCCGCCGTCGGTGACCTGTGTGTCTTGTGTTCCGCAGAGCCGGGCCCTGCCGAGTCGGGAGGGGGAGCCGCCGTCGGTGACCTGTGTGTCTTGTGTTCCGCAGAGCCGGGCCGTCGCTCCCGGGAGGGGGAGCCGCCGTCGGTGACCTGTGTGTCTTGTGGTCCGCCGGGAGGGGGAGCCGCCGTCGGTGACCTGTGTGGCTTGTGTTCCGCAGAGCCGGGCCCTGCCGAGCCGGGCCGTCGCTCGCGGGAGCCGCGGGAGCCGCCGATGCCCGGCGAACTGTGGAAGTATGATGCTGGAAAGGAGACCTGGGTCCAGAAACCGGACGGTACCGCCGATAAGGGGTCAGTCTCGGTCTCTGGTGGATATTAGCGGTAAACGTGAAGCTGCAGAGACATTATCGCTCACATTATCACATCACACAATGTTTATTAAACTTATTAAAACAACACAACACTGATCGCTGTCACTGATTCGCCCAGTGTTATATGTTGTATTAGTCGCCTTCACATTTGTTTTCAGTTTTGTTCTCTTGATTTTTGTATTTCTTCATCTTTAAATTTGTGTTGTACATGTATTGTATGACAGCGAATGGAGCATCTCGCGCTGAATCGTCATTACTTCGTTTCGCTTCCCTGTATTTTCCTAATCTAATTGAGGGAGTATTTAATTATAAGACGATTTCAGAGTTAATTCGGTATGAACGTAAGCCATCCAGTCCCTGTGTAAGCTGTATGGAAATACAGGTGGTATTTTAAGATAGATATGGGAAATATTCACAATGTGTGACGAGTGACGAGTGACCCGTGACCCGTGACCCGTGACCCGTGACCCGTGACCCGCTGTTCCTGCAGTGGGTCGGAGACTGTCGGGGACGGTGGCAGTGCGACCGCAGCGCCATCAGGCGGAGCGGAGGTGGCGCCGCCTACCGACCTGCAGACAGAGTCGCTTTCGGACATATCCGACGACGATGCCGACGAGATTCTCAACCGAGATTATGAGGTGAGAGTGATGAGACTGCGGTAAAGGTTTTGACGGGGCGGGGAAGTGAAATGGAAATGGAAGTGTCAGCTCTGAAGGCATTTCATGGTTTCGATGATTTTATTTAAGGGAATGGTTCACCTTTGTATTGGTTTTGAACTGAGATAGCCATTATCTTTGGCCGTTATTTAAATGTCGAAAATACTAGGGTCATTTCCCCCAAAACTTAGCCGTTTTTAAGCAATTTAATTTCTTATTTGAAAAATATGGTCTAGGCTAGTCCCGCTGCTGATTGGCTGACAGCCACGTTGTCAGCCAATCCCACTTTGTCAGCCAATCAGCGGCGGCCTATAGCTCAATAATGACTCAATAATGTCATCATCCCAAATTTATGAACTTAATTTGTATAAAATTAAGTGACTTTTGGAGCGAAAAATATCACCATCGTTTTCAGCATCACTTACTTTATATTTTCGACTACAACCAGCGTATATTTGACAACTTTCAGAAAGGTGAAACATTCCCCTTTAAGTCGACGAGGTAGAATGGCGATTGCGAGGTTATGTTTCACTAAGAATACTGACCGGGAAGCGATGATGATCTGAGCACGTTAGGAGCTGCACTCGTGCCTTTGTAGCGTATGTTCCGCACTGCGAGTACGTCATAACACTATTGTCAGCTGGAACACGCGTCTTGCCACGAACTCATCCTGCGGGCAGCGGCTACCTGGTGTCTTATAAGGCTACTGTTGACTGACTCTGCCCCGCCGTCATGCTATGGAGGAGGAGGAGATCACCTTCGAGGAGGACTCTGGACAGGACGCTGAGCGGCCCTGCTCGCGCGGCTCGGCGGCCGTGTCGGGCCGGGCGCCGTCTGAAGAGCAGCGCAGCAGGGACGGCCTGCCGCCCCCGCCCCCGCCCCCGCCCCCGCCCCAGCCGCAGCAGGACGCAGACTCCGAGTCCGACCAGACGGAGGTCAAGCCGCAGAGTGAGTACGGGCGAGGTCGGTTCGCTGCCTGTTAGAAGGGAGGGGTCGGAGTCGGCTGGTAGGAGTAACCGTAGGGCTGGGGCAGAGTTGGTTGGGTGTCATCCAGGGTCCTGGGATTGCTTTGGAACTGGGGTGTGGAGTGGACAATTCTGGAAAAACAACAACATTTAGTGTGGAAAATTCAACACAGAAGTAGATGTAGTCGGCATTATCAATACACAATTACCCACTTACCATAATTAGTTATTAACTGGGCTAATATTTACCAGTTTTTCCCTCCACAGGCCGTCCCTATCATTGCATTCATAAATCAGTATCAGGGTTCCAATAATCCAATAGATTTTAAAAAAAAGAGTGGAAAATTCATAATAAAACAGGAAAAGAGTGTAATATAGTATTCATAGGGTGTCGCTTTTCCACCCAAAGTTTCCAATGCTAGGCATGGTGTGCCATACCCGGCACTAGCATTTGAGGTTTAGTTCAATCAGTTGCCAATAGGTGGACGCACCGTCGCAGTGTTTCACGAAAATAAAACTCACTAAATATTAACTATTTGGTTTTCAAATAAGAGAAATGATGTTAAATTTGATGAGATGTTCCTTACTCATCGCGTTCGAGGGTGTGATTCGTCCCTAATTTACAAAACCATTGTTTACGCTAATATAAGAACCAGCTAACATCTACGTTCAGTTGTAAGCGAAGCGTTATAGTAACCTTGTGCGAAGCATTGCATGCAATCAGCCTGGCAAAGCGACCACGGTATCGAAGGTGGAGGGCTTAAATTTAGTTGGTATGGTAATAGAAGTGTTTCTCTCAGGAGGCAAAGAACATGTTTGATATCATCCTTACTTACTTTTTAAGATTGTTTGGTATTGCGCCGCCGTTCACCCTAATTCAGGCGATTTCCCGAGATTTAACATTGGAAATAAACCAGTATTTTTTCTTAAAATGTCTCAAGCTGCGTCGGCGGTGGTGTCAGGCCTTTGGCAATAGCGTAGAATGCATTGCATTACAATTACATTGCAAAATCTAACAGGATCCAGAGAACACATTTATTACTCCTTATAGTTTTTATGCCAGACTTCTAAATGTGCAGTTTTATACCGAAAACTCAATGGCAGCAGGCCCGGACGGGCGCTTCGCCGCCCGGCGCTAGTTCAGCGTATGCCACACCATGGACACTGGTGTTATCGTGGTTGGGTGTCATAAGGTTGGGTGTCATAAGGTTGGGTGTCATAAGATTGGGTGTCATCGTCGTTGGGTGTCAAGGTTGGGTGTCATAAGGTTGGGTGTCATAGGTTGGGTGTCATCGTGGTTGGGTGTGATAAGGTTGGGTGTCATCGTGGTTGGGTGTCATAAGGTTGGGTGTGATAAGGTTGGGTGTCATCGTGATTGGGTGTCATAAGATGGTCGGCAGTGAGCTGGAATCGCCCTATTTGCCTTCCAACCGTCTCCTGTTGCATTAAAGGGAGTGTGCCTACTGTTTTGGAATGTCAAAAATATTTTCCATACGGTAAGTAGCTATTGGTTTGATTGTTGTATATGATGAAATTCACATCTGGAGCCCCTTTAGATGAATTTTCACTTATATTGGTTTTTTGCTTATTTTTTTCTTCGATATCTATAAAACGATCGCCACTATGGTGATGTTATGGTGACTCTATGGTGACTTGTTAAAAAGTTTGCACTGAACAAAGGAAACTATAGGAGAATGGCGGACCTGCTGCAAGAAGTAGACTGGGAGCAGGTTCAAGACGCCACAGTGGATGCACACTATAATTTCTTCCGTCAACACCTCGAGGCAACCATGACGCAGTGTATGCCCAAATACACGGTGGGAAGGAAGCGCAGGAACATCTATGTGAACGTAGAGGCCATGACCCTGAAGAAGAAGAAGCAGAAACTGTGGAAGAAGTACACCCGAGCCCAAGGCGCCCCTGACCACCGGGCGTATGCCAAAGTGAAGAACGAACTCCGCAGCCTCACGAGGAAGTTGAGAAAGGAATTTGAACAGAATCTGGCGGTAAACATCAAACAGAACCCCAAGGCCTTCTGGCAATACGCAAACACAAGGACGAAAACAAGATCAGGCTCAAGCGACCTCAAGTTCCAAGATGGCTCAGACGAGATGGCAGTGACCGATCTCGATAAGGCAGAAGTGTTAGGGAAATTTTTCTCAAGCGTCTTCACCAGAGAAAATATCATCAACATTCCGGGTCTCCAAACACGGTGGGAGGGTGCGCTTCTGGAGAATGTGGACGTGACGCCGGCGCAGGTAGAGAGCAAGCTGCGTAATCTGCGCCCGACATCCTCTCCCGGACCGGACGGAATTCCCCCGAAGGTGCTGCGTGAACTTGCTTCACCTCTGAGTCGGCCACTCTCCGACATCATCAGGAAGTCCCTGGATGAAAGCAAAGTACCAGAAGACTGGAAAGAGGGAGAAGTTGTGCCTATCTTCAAGAAGGGGGCAAAAGAAGAGCCGTCCAACTATCGACCGGTGAGCCTAACATCAGTACTGTCTAAAGTCTGTGAGACACTCATCAGGGACCAGATCATGGCACACGTGACCGAGAGTGGACAGCTGAACGACCACCAGTACGGCTTCCGCCCCAAGAGATCCTGCATCTCACAGCTGCTCGCGACACTCGATGATTGGACCAAAGAGATCGAAGAGGGCCGTTCAGTTGATGTAGCCTACCTCGACTACCAGAAAGCGTTCGATTCGGTACCCCATCGCCGTCTGCTAAGGAAGCTGAAGGACATGGGGATTGGGGGGAAGTTGTTGCGCTGGATCGAGGCGTTCCTCACGGGTCGGAGACAGAGAGTGGCGATCAGAGACAGCAGGTCCAGCTGGGCGCCAGTGCTGAGTGGCATACCACAGGGATCAGTACTGGGCCCAACACTCTTCCTGCTCTTCATCAACGACCTCCCCGGACACGTCAACAGCGGCATCAAGCTTTTTGCGGGCGACACCAAAATCTACGGAAGCGTCCAGGAACGGAGTGGGCATGACCAGCTTCAGCAGGACCTCGACGCAGTCGGCAAATGGTCTGGAGTGTGGCAGATGCCATTTAACATGACCAAGTGCAAGACGATGCATCTCGGGCCGAGGAACGTTCGCCAAACCTACTCCATGTTTGGAGGCCAGTTGGAGCAAGTGGAGGACGAGAAGGACTTGGGAGTCGTCGTGGACACCTCGCTGAAGCTCCGTAAGCAGGCGGCGGCGGCGATCGCAAAGGCAAACCGAGTCCTCGGCACAATCCGGCGCTCGTTTGAGCACATCGACCAGCAGACGCTCCCGCTGCTCTTTAAGACCCTGGTCAGACCGCTGCTCGAATATGGGAACGCGGTCTGGGGCCCGTTCAACGCTGAAGACGTACGACTGGTGGAACGAGTACAACGGAGGGCGACCAAGCTGGTTCGACCAATCAGACTGCTCCCGTACGAGGACCGGCTGAGAGCCCTGCGCCTGCCGTCTCTGCAGTACAGAAGACGGCGCGGCGACCTCATTCTGATCCACCAGCCGATGAACGGCCGCATCGAACTCGATAAGCAGAAGTTCTTCCAGGACCCGCCGTCGGCAATCACACGAGGACACTCCCTGAAGGTTGCCAAACCGCAAGCGCAGACCAGAGTGAGACGGAACTTCTGGTCTATCAGAGCAGTGAGCGACTGGAACGCACTTCCGGAACACGTCGTTTCATCAGCCACGACGAACCTCAAGAACCGCCTGGACCACTACTGGGCGGACATCATGTACGATGCGCCAGGATAAGCGACAAAACACTGAAGCCAAATATGGTCAAGGAAAGCATACCCTTTTGAATTATCCACTGAGGCATAAAAACAATCAAGAGATGTAAAGAGCGGGCAAGACAGGCATCTAGTCCTCCTTATAGTCCCGTACTATAAGTACAAGTACAAGTAAGTAAGTTATGTAAAACGGCGCACATAAGACAGTACAATTACGGTCACATCATGCAAGATAGAAAGACAAGTTTTGCACAGCACGTTCTTACCACTGTGAACTTTATTATGTGCAAGTTTCGTAGCTCTAAATTGATATCTTCTTTTAAAAAAATGGCCATCGGCCATCATCGAAACGGCCATCATCGAAAAACATGATGGCCGTCCAGTTTCTGTTCGGCTGCTGCTAACAGCGTGCACGAGCTATTTTGTTGAATTCCTATTGGCCGGCGCTAACAATATGCTAGCAGTTTAATCGATAGTTGCAGTGCTTCTAGTAGCGGAAGCCCTCTGGAGTCTACCCGATAACTTTTTGCTCCCAGCAAGTTCCTGGAGTCTTTGGAATATCTCAGCAACTAGGGCGAATCTGGAGAAACGAAGTCATGGGTCAATTCCGAAAATGATGTTCTATAGACCAGTGTCAATAACCCCAACTAAGCGATGTGAGTAGGCACACTCCCTTTAAATGTTTCTATACGGACACATTCTGATCACCCCAGCAGCAGAGTGTGCTTGGTTCTGGCACCTGCAGACATTGCCCTGCTATTCTCTGTTCTGTCTGTCAGGTCTGTCTGTCAGGTCTGTCTGTCAGGTCTGTCTGTCAGGTCTGTCTGTCAGGTCTGTCTGTCAGGTCTGTCTGTCAGGTCTGTCTGTCAGGTCTGTCTGTTGACCCTCCGTCCCTCCCTCTCAGGCTTGTCTGTTGACCCTGCGTCCCTCCCTCTCAGGCCTGTCTGTTGACCCTGCGTCCCTCCCTCTCAGGCCTGTCTGTTGACCCTCCGTCCCTGCCTCTCAGGCCTGTCTGTTGACCCTGCGTCCCTCCCTCTCAGGCCTGTCTGTTGACCCTCCGTCCCTCCCTCTCAGGATTGTCTGTTGACCCTCCGTCCCTCCCTCTCAGGCTGTCTGTTGACCCTCCGTCCCTCCCTCTCAGGCCTGGTGGACGTGTCCACGTCTGTCTGCTGACCCCGGCAGGTCTGTCTGTTGACTCTCCGTCCCTCCATCTCAGGTCTGTCTGTTGACCCTCCGTCCCTCCCTCTCAGGCCTGGTGGACGTGTCCACGTCTGTCTGCTGACCCCGGCAGGTCTGTCTGTTGACCCTCCGTCCCTCCCTCCCTCTCAGGCCTGGTGGACGCCCTAGCTATTGACTGGAGCAGCCTGGTGCAGCCGGGCCCGCGTCGGCCGGCCTCGCCGCCGCCCGGCTCGGCCCTGGAGCGCTTCTCTGCGGGGAGCGTGCTCCGGCAGCTGGGAGTCTGTGCCGACTGGGCCGGCCCGCAGCTGATGCAGACGCTCAGGGAACAGTGCGCCGGTGAGTACTGAGTGGAGGGGGGGGGGGGGTGTTCTGGTGTTGATGGACGAAAAGGACGGGCAGAGGCAAGAAGGCATCCGTAGTGCAGCACAGAAGGACACCATGGGCGGGGGCTGGATAGCGTGAAACACGAAACATTATCCAAAATCGGAGACGGGAGACGGCTGAAAGCAGTGCTACGCGTTAGCGTTGCACGCTTTCAGCGTCAAAGATTTCCTCTGGAGAGAGGTCGCTCGGGCAAAGTTCGGCCGGCCTGTTTGTGTGTGTGTTTTCAAACATTTTCGCCTCTGGAGTTCAAACGACTGGACGGATTTCGACACAAATGGCACTGTTCGAAGCGCCGATTCGGGGCACAAGTTGGTGCCAGTCGCTCGGTGGCACGTGGCACGAGCAAACAAGTGGTCTCCTGCAAAATTAAATGCCGGGCTTCACAGGTCAGACGGTTGGTGACACAGACTCGATACTCCCGGGTCACGGGCGAGGTACATCGCCCGGCTATCGACCGGGGTCGCAGACCCCGAGGGGGGCAAACTAAACCCACCAGGGGGTAAACCCCCTGGACATTTCGTCGTCTACTGCCTGTGATTATTGAGCTAGCAAGGCCAAATTTGATGTTCCAATAGAACTCGACGAGCGCTTTCCGGCGCTGTATCACACGGGGTGGCACGAAGCACGTGCCATGTGCCATGTGCCAAAAAGTTAATTTCGGCAACAATTATTCAACAGGCTCCACTGGTGAAACAGTTTGTGACACACTCTATTTTAGCTGGTCACGTGCACCATACTGTGCCCGAGTGCCAATTGGGTCGGTGACCCCGAGGGTTTCAGCGTACGCCTCCCAGGTGGTCCGAACGATGGGTGACGTCAGAGAAGCGGGCCTCCGCCGTCAGCTGGTGCCGGTCGGTCGGGGATACTGCGCCGCACAGCACTGAGGCACGCCGCCCAGTGGCGGCGGAAGCAGGGGAAGCGGCGGCAGACTGTCCCATCCTTAGATATCTTAGACATCATCCTTATGGATGTTGTGTGATATGAATCGGATTAAAAGATGATCTGCCCCCTTCCTGCGATTTGTGCCCACCTACCTGGAAAGTTTCCGCCGCCCCTGGCACAGGCGCGGTCAGCGCGGTCCGGCTCATCATAGCCATTGCACATATTTTAGCCTGGATCGAGGCCAAGACCTGCACGTGCGCCAGATAGGTACATCCTTGTCACCTCTGTACCATCATCTCCGATTTTGACCCCTAGGCAATGCGACCGAGCAGTGCCGGCCACTAGTAATACATTGTACCGAATGCATGTTGTATAATGTATATGACATGACGTGAACCAACTGTACCTTTCTACGTAGTCTGTATATTTGAATGGAATGATCTCCGGGACCAGAGCGCCTTGTTAGACAGTGGTCGATTGACACGTGACCTCTGACTGACCTCTTACACCCGGTCGTGGTATTGCAGTGCTCCGGCGGGATTTAGTGGCGATAGTTTATGTGCTCTAAACACGGCCCGCCCAGCCTATAATACATCTGATTTGTACGGCCGCTCCCACCAACTGCATGTCATACCCCGGTCAGGATAAGATATCGAGCATAGAAGCGACTCGAACCCGCCTTACCAGTGTGCACGAGTTCACAGCACAACATCTACTGATTGAGCTAAATCAGTGTACACACATATAGAAGATTGAAGTAATGTAACACTGAATTTCCACATGGTATGATGCATTTGGTTCAGCGCGGACGCCACGTGCCGAGCATATTTTCTACAGACTGCGTGGCTCCGTCATGACAGTCAGTCTCGGTATAGGCTTGTCATGTCCGCCATTCGTCTGAGACCCGGCGGCCATCTCACCGTGTCTGGCGAGTGGTCCACGGTGGCCATCTCACCGTGTCTGGCGAGTGGTCCACGGTGGCCATCACGCCGTGTCTGGCGAGTGGTCCACGGTGGCCATCACGCCGTGTCTGGCGAGTGGTCCACGGTGGCCATCACGCCGTGTCTGGCGAGTGGTCCACGGTGGCCATCACGCCGTGTCTGGCGAGTGGTCCACGGTGGCCATCACGCCGTGTCTGGCGAGTGGTCCACGGTGGCGCCGTGTCTGGCGAGTGGGCCACGGTGGCCATCACGCCGTGTCTGGCGAGTGGTCCACGGTGGCCATCACGCCGTGTCTGGCGAGTGGTCCACGGTGGCCATCACGCCATGTCTGGCGAGTGGTCCACGGTGGCCATCACGCCGTGTCTGGCGAGTGGTCCACGGTGGCCATCACGCCGTGTCTGGCGAGTGGTCCACGGTGGCCATCACGCCGTGTCTGGCGAGTGGTCCACGGTGGCCATCACGCCGTGTCTGGCGAGTGGTCCCCGGTGGCCATCACGCCGTGTATGGCGAGTGGTCCACGGCTGGCTGCAGAATGTCTGCGCCTTGCAGCCGGACCGTGACTGGCTGCAGTATGAAGTATAACTCTGTACCCGGCTGTCGGCAGCTGTCTTGTGGCAGGCTAAGTGCGGTCGCTCTGCTTTCTGGCTGAAATGGTCCCTCCATGACGGCCGACCTGTGCACGCGGAGTGACGAGCTGGATACGTAGAGGGCGCCACAGTTGGACGGAATTCGGTCTTCACTGGTGCGCCGCTGACATTTCGTGGGACTACTCTGCGTGTGTCCGACCCAAAACGTGTCCCATCGATCGACCCAGCGGCGGAACTGTGTCTGCCAGCGTTATGTAAGCTTTGATCGACGCGGAGGCAGCGTGTCGGCGGCGAAGGAACAGGCAGCGGACCTATTGAACTAGTCGTCAGAAGTTATATCTCACTTTGTTGTTTCGGATGGAAGCGGACTTGCCAACTCATGGTCGGATGATCTGCCTTGTTATGTGAATTATGGCTTGCACACCTCAGGCTCACCTCAAGGGCGAAATATAACGAGATAAAAAAAAAACATCCGTATTAACGATCTTTGGTGACAAAGATCTTTGGTGACAAACAAAGCCGTTTTGTTATTTCAGTTTTGCGTGGATGGTGCTGGCGTTCTGAGCATTGTTAACACGACACGATGACGTGAAATGACCGATGGAACCCTTCGGTGCCCGTCATTTTCAGCCTCTTTCATCGTCGGTGAGCCTCTGATCTTGTTTGGGTACGGGCTGAGCGAGGCGATTCGATTAAAGCACCTCCTTTAGAAGATGTCCAGTGTGAGTGGCTGGCCTGGGCGGTGCCGAATGTCAATGTCCCGGCCATTGTTTCGATCTAAAGCTGACCTTACGGCTCATTCAGACAACGTTCTTTCTATGGGTGGCTGGCTTTTGGCGCCATATTGGCCTGATGGTGACTGTGGAAATTAAATTACGTTCTGAGTCGGCCGCTGCCCCTCACTGGTCGATGGAATATCCCGGCTCTATCGGATGAAAGCAGGAAACCACAGTCAAAACATGGCCATTGTTCGGTGTAACTCCGCGTTTTATGTTACCAAATCGCTGACGCAAATCAAAATCTTTGATTTCTGACTCCTTCAAGAGCGATCGCGGTGCCCACATCTGCGTCATATATATGGTCGTTTGACGCAATTTATCTTGCTTAATGTTTCCCAAACGTCACTTTTTGTGCTGAATTGTTGGTCAGTTCCCATCATCCTGTAATACGGGTTGCCGTCTAAGAGTTTGCCATTTCAGAGAAGCTGTCATTGGTTTTCCTACGTTTATTAAATTTTTTAAAATTTTTATTAAAATTTAAAATTTAAAAATTAAAAATTAAAATTATTAAATTTATTTCGGTTTTATTCCAACCATCCTGTGATACGGCTTGACGTCAGAGAGTTCCTTGTATGAGAGCAGCGGCCATTAGTTTACTTTTTAATTACATTTATTTCGGTTTTGTTGCTGACTGCATTCTTCGTATTGCAGCATTATGTTTTATTGGTTTTATGAATTGGATTAACGTCTCTCGAAGGTGTTCACGCTTACTTTTTCATTCAATACTTATATTGCCAACTTTTTCGATAAGTTATGTTTTTATTTTCATCTAGTTATTTATGTCATGTAATGAATGCACAAAGTTCCTATTTTTACTTATAAGCTGTTTACAAGAAGGCTCCACAGAGTTCTGAAATTGTTCATCTCCACTGAGTTACGCTGGCCCAGTGATTTTCGCTTTGACGTTACATGTCCGCGTCCATTGATGCCGCTGTCGTCGACGGGCGCAGACAAACCACAGATAATGAGACTGGTAAGGCTGCCGTCCAGACTTCAGTGAGCCGTCGAAAATCTCAGCTGAGGGCTGGGCGCCATGTGACCTTCGTTGTCGGAGCGCCCCTAAACCCCAATCATCATCAGCTGAGGGCACCGTGACCAGGCCACGCACTCTTGCCTGCCCGCCTCACCTCCTGTGGTTTGACCGAAGTTATCTCGGGCTGTGCCCGCTGGCAGTCGTCATACGGCGTCCACTGGACGCGGGCCTGTCCGACTGCGGCGGCCCAGCGCCCAGTGGTAGCCCGGGATACCCAGCCAACATGGCTTCCGTCACACGGCTGTGTCCTGAAATTGCATTTTTGTTTGGGTGTCAAGAGTGGAAAATTCGAGCCAAAAAAGACCATGAGAGGGAAGAATATGTAGAAAATGGTACTATATTGATTTCTGCTTTGAATATCAAAAGCAAAAAGTATCAAAAAGTCTTCGTTGAAATCATGCATTTTTAGTCAATATTTATGTCGGAATCAATATCACAATTCATAAATGGGGAGTGGGAAATTCACTCCTGCAATGGGGAGTGAGAGTGGACAATTATTTGCATTTGGGTGTCATTTCCCACCCACATCGACACATTTTGGCACACTGCCACCCGGCTGTGACAGGCCTTTGGGACTCGCATAACCCGTGATAACCCCGTCCGAAGTCACAGACCTGTGAGTCTCCCTAACCCGTGACAACCCCGTCCGAAGTCACAGACCTGTGAGTCTCCCTAACCCGTGCAACCCCGTCCGATGTCACAGACCTGTGAGTCTCCCTAACCCGTGCAACCCCGTCCGAAGTCACAGACCTGTGAGTCTCTCTAACCCGTGCAACCCCGTCCGAAGTCACAGACCTGTGAGTCTCCCTAAC
>JAXIVJ010001072.1:122500-155325 GCA_036785665.1 Chirona hameri | reverse complement strand
ATTGTGTCACGCTGCTGCGGCACGGAGTTCTGACGGTGTTGGCATAGTAATGTCTCTCGCCGACGGCTGCTGGGTCCCGAGTTCGGTAAGTGAGCTTACAGCACGACACATTCCTTCACATGATATGACATATACCCGTCGACATGAACTCAACACACAACTGATACTTTTAGGCTATATGAGGCACGACAAGCACACTCCGCGAGCAACAGGAGCATTCCTTCGCTCGCGGCGACATTTGTCACTTTCGATTTTTCGGGGAAAAACATGCAGCCGTTGTGAATCCAATTAATGGACTCCATTCCGGGCACGACACATCGCTGACGAGATCACGTCAGCAGTCGGCACGCTGAGCCTTTATATAATGGCGTGCTTCCGGCCCTTGTGTCGGGGGTACTATCCAACTCAGTTCCACCGACTCAACTCCAGGCCCGCACGAGCCGGTGGCCTCCGGACTGTAGCCCAGACGGCGTCTGCAGTCTCGGCTCAGCTCCAGGTCCCGGTGACCTCCGGACTGTAGCCCCAGACGGCGTCTGCAGTCTCGGCTCAGCTCCAGGCCCCGTTGACCTCCGGACTGTAGCCCCAGACGGCGTCTGCAGTCTCGGCTCAGCTCCAGGCCCCGGTGACCTCCGGACTGTAGCCCCAGACGGCGTCTGCAGTCTCGGCTCAGCTCCAGGCCCCGGTGACCACCGGACTGTAGCTCCAGACGGCGTCTGCAGTCTCGGCTCAGCTCCAGGCCCAGGTGACCTCCGGACTGTAGCCCCAGACGGCGTCTGCAGTCTCGGCGCAATTCGGTATGTGCGTGAACTGCACCGGCCGGAAGTCGGCTGTGCCCGGCGGGTACCGGCGCGGTGTGGAGGCGTGTGGCCGCCCCCCCCGGCCGGCCAGTGGCCATGGAGGGCAGTCGGCCGCCGCCGCTGGCCCATTGTATTTAGATGAGGCGCCGGTATTGTTCGGGTAGCACCGACACGTTCGCAGCAGGGCCGCGTAACGACCGACTCTGTCCCGGTCACCGGTCACCGGTCACAGGCGGCGGCGGTATAGTGGTAACCCCGTCTGCGGCGCCGTGTTAGGAGCTGGACTTGACCACCGACCAGGTCAGCCCCCCCCCCCCCCCCCCCCTCCAGACAGGGTCAGTTCACGCCGCCCCCCGCTGACAGGGTCAGTTCACGCCGCCCCCACCGACAAGGTCAGTTCACGCCGCCCCCGCTGGCAAGGTCAGTTCACGCCGCCCCCGTCGACGTATCGGGACAGTCGTAATGAGCAGGCGGACACTGCGACTTTCGGAACTGCCCGGCCTTTGGCGGCTGGCGTCGGCCTGGTTTGGAGTTTTTAATGACCGCCCTGCGTGATTTGTATTTCGGTTTGGGATCACGGCGTATTTGGCCAGACTCCAGCTCGATATTACTCTGTTTGCTAGCCGAGATCAGAACTCCCGAATTGGCGCAGTCCACTGATTGAAGTTAGCGCTAATTAAGACGCTGTGGGCCTGTGAAAATATAATGTATTGTACACATGATTTGCTGACGGAGGCGTATGACGGCAGGGTCGCGCTTCTCTCGGGATCACTGGATCACTGGATCACACCTGCCGGCTGCCAGCGCATGTCACGTGACCGCCGGGATCAGACTAATCTGGGTTTTCAGCTGCGGGCCGCCGCGGAGATCATCCCATGCCAGGGACTGACGCAGAGAGGTGGCACCTGCGCCGCGGGGGACTCGCGCCTGACTTATGGCCACGGCGAGAAAACTCTCACCCAATTTCAGAACAGGATAGCTTAATTTCGCCACCAGCCAGATAATTTGGCAACCGACAGAGACTGTGGGGCGGATGCGGCGGGAATACACAAGTAGCACAAGGTTTAGGTTATATGGAATGAAACCTCCGGCAAGGATATTTGTCGACATTGGAAACGGCCTTGTTCAAAGGAAAACAGAGCTGTTTTGCTTCATGAACCTTGTCCCGGCTCCTATGATCGTGATCTGTCATACATTATCTTGAGAGCATTAAATGCACTGACAACCACTGAACCCACCCGGTTGCTTGTATTTAGCTTGTTGCTGCCCTGGTATTAAGCAGGATTTCCCCATATTAAGCTGAATAGTATGTCCATATAACCACTACACATAGCAACATCAGATAACGTCATGTTGAGAACTTGAGTATATATGTCCCCTTACTTTATCCCTTAACACACAAATACACCGGGGTTTGTTCAACATGACAGCATCATTGCTTATCCAACAAAATATTCAAAGCTGCTGCGAGGAACATGATTAGTGTTAAATGTTAACAATATCATCGGAATCATTGACTTTATTCTCGTTGTTTTTATATTATTTAAAGAGAGTGTTTCACCTTTGTATTAGTTTTAAACTGAGACAGCCATTATCTTGGGCCGTTATTGAAATGTCTAAATTACTAAGGTCATTTTCCCAAAAACTTAACCGTTTTTAAGCAATTGAATTTATCATTTGCAAAATGACCCCAGGCTGGTACAGCGCTGATTGGCTGACAGACACTTTCAGCCAATCCCACTTTGTCAGCCAATCAGCGGCGGTCTATAGCTCAATATGACGTCATCGAACACAATATTAAAAACGTAATTATTCGAAGTTAAGTGAAGTTTTCGAGAACAAAAATCACCATCGTTTTCAGCAGCACTTACTTCATATTTTGCACTACAACCGGCGTATATTTGACAACTTCCAGAAAGGTGAAACATGCCCTTTAACGAGACGAGAGAGGTAGGGGAAGGGGCGAAAAGGAAAGGAGGGCGGGTACAGAGGACGGCTTTCTAACTTTACCTTACATAGATGAACAGCTCTTGTGGAAAGTCAAACACATCATAAGAAAGGCAAAATTACGAATACGTATAGCTTCGAGGAACGATAACAAACTAAAAACAGCTATTGTGAGGTCTTCAATTTGCAAGCCTAGTTATCCAGGGGATCGCAAGTGTCATTTATGCATGTCCGGATTCAAGGGGGATTGTACGCAAAAGAACGTAGTGTATGAAATTCGCTGTAAGCTTTGCCAACAAAGGGGGAGAAAGGTAGGGGAATATATAGGGGAATCCATGCGTCCAATCCGCTTGCGGTACAACGAGCATAGACGCGACGCCATCAACAAAACGGCAAACACCCGTTCGGTGATCATTTCCTAAACGAACACAACTGGGACGACATTCGTACAAACTCGGGTCTATTAGATTAAAAATATTGTGTACAGAGCGCAGGATCATCCGGATAGAAAGATCGCAGAGAGTATCATCATTAGGAGTAGCGCACCAGCTTTAAATACCCAGGGATCATCGTGGCCTATTATGCGTGTAGTGTAGTTTTTGTTGAATATTGTCAATGTTGTAATATACTTGTATGAACGTTAAATATGTATGACGTGTTATGTTGGAGGATGTAACATGGTTGATGATGTATAGTAATGCGTGACACATTGCCGACGCGGCTGTGAGTGACAATGACTTCCGAAATAGTGAAGATAGTTGAAATATCTGTCACGAGATATTTGTATTTTGTATTTATTGATAAATCACCAACAGGCACAACATCCGGTTACAGGCGAAGTCAGGAGATAAAACTATGACTTTCACTTAAAATACACACGCATACAAGACGACAGACAAGACACCTACACACTCACACACACACACACACACACACACACACACACACACACACACACACACACACACACACACACACACACACACACACACACACACACACACACACACACACACACACACACACACACACACACACACACACACGCACACGCACACGCACACGCACACGCACACGCACACGCACACGCACACGCACACGCACACGCACACGCACACGCACACGCACACGCACACGCACACGCACACGCACACGCACACGCACACGCACACGCACGGCCCCGCCCTTTCCCCACCCGGGCTAACCCGGGACCGGACCTCAGCATGTGCTGTAGGGCCGGTCGACCGGCCGGGCGTGCGGGGCGCCGGCCATGCTGGCCGACGGCTCGCATATATTTGAAATGTGTCAAAATTGAATCGGCAGACGACGAATGCGGTGCATATATATTTTCTTATTTTAAGTGAACATTGTATACCATAGACGTAATTTTGAAAAAGGCCTGCGGCCAAAATATCAATAACAAGTCATTTTTGTAAGTTTTCTTTTCTTAACCCTCGCCCTACGGGGGGGGGGGGCCTGACAGCCCCCCCTGAGGTTTTTCTTAAATAACTTTTGACACATAGCGTGCATCTTGCTAAAAAAAAATTGTTAGCTGAGTTTACAACAATTATACGTAGGCTGTTAAAATTTAATTGAAATTGGTTGAGTAGTTTGGGAGATAATAATGTTTTGATGACGTCATGTTGGTAAAAAATGAGAAATATTTAAAAAATGGTAGAAAACAGAGTTGTAAAGCAGATTGCAAACGCCATTCACCAAAGATACAAAATGGCATTTTCTTTAAAATTCCAATCTCGGATTTGCAAAATTTTGGGTTTTTGACCCCCAAAATAAAATAAAAACTGATTTTTAAAAAAAAAAATACCCACAAAATCAAAATGTTCAAAGATATTAGAAAAACCGGAATATATGTGAGAGAACTGAGTATGGAAAATACCCATACCAAATTTCAAAGCAATATCTTCATTTTGGACTGAGTGATGGCTTCCTAAGTGTAAGAAACTGATGACGTCATTTTTGTATAACTTTTTTACATTTTTGGACAAGATACGAACAAATAATTACCTTTTTGTATTTCTGAGCCAAAAATAGTCTGGGAACATGCCTTTTTATTTACATTTATCAATTTCTAATTTTGCGGTTTTCTGAAGAGCAAAATCGCTGTTCTGGACGTGGTAAATCCGAGGTCATTCACTTGACCTGGAAGGTCACCCGTTGATCTGAAACCTAAAAATCGCATACTATTAGATTCCTCTCATGACAGGCAACATGCTGGTTCTTACCGCATTGCTCTAAGTTGCTTGGTTTGGAAGTTAACAGGGGGCCTGTCAGCCCCCCTCCCCCCGTAGGGCGAAGGTGAAAAAAGCTCCCGTAGGGCGAGGGTTGAATAATATAAAAACAACGAGAATAAGGTCAATGATTCCGATGATAGTGTTAACACTTATCCAAAAAACATTGAACTCCTTTACGGTGAAGCCCACCAACCGTACAACCCTCACTCCTCGAATTTCTGGAAATTTGAAGCCTTCTACAGGGTGTCCGGAAAAAAACATACTCTGGATTTTAGCTCGTGCTTCAATATGCACGCGTGATTTTTTTTTTTAACTTGTCATGATTATAGCTGGGAACGTGGCAAAAGCGATGAACACAGAAATATGTAATTTGAGATGTGTTTTAATATTGAAAAGGCGTTTTGTTTGGAAGCCTACATTCCAGAGTGTGTTCCAGGGTGTCCGGAAAACAGATACTGAGATTTTCCCTTATAATTTCGGTTATAAACAAACAATATTAAAAATTCGAGTATCGTTATATTCACCAGTTCATGACAAAACAGATAATGCATGACATTTGTACAGACACTGTCTCTGTCAGCCTCAAGGCGGAGGTGGCGTGGGCACCCTATTCCCCGGACCTCAGTCCATTGAATTTCTTTCTGTGGAGAGACCGTGTTTACAAAGGTCAAGGACCGTGTTACGAAGAAAAGCCCAGAACAACAGAAGACCTGAAGCGCGCCATCATCGCAGAAGTCGGCCGCATGCCCTCAGCGATGATCGACAAAGGTGTCGACCATCTGCAGACTGTGCGATGCCTCAGCTGATCCGCCGGAAGGGGCGCACATCGAGCATCTTCTGTAGGAGGCTGCACTGTGAGCTGTGACTGACAGAGGGAGTCTCTGTACAAATGTCATGCATTATCTGTTTTTCCATGAACTGGTGAATATAACGATACTCTATTTTTGTCTTTATATTATGTATTTATAGCCGAAAATATTACGGAAAATCACAGTATCTTCTTTCCGGACAACCTGGAACACACCCTGAAATGTAGGCTTCCGCACAAAACGCCTTTTCAATATTAAAACACATCTCAAAGGACTTGTTTCTGTGTTCATCGGTTTTGCCACGTTCCAAGCTATAATCATGAAAAGTTTCAAAAAATTGGCACGTGCATATTGAGGCACGAGCTAAAATCCAGAGTATGTTTTTTCCGGACACCCTGTAGATCTAAATATGAAATGTCTCACGGTATTGCACACCGTAGCTAAATATTCGTATGTTACATACCTCACTGAATTGAAGTTGGATCTGATCAGATGGGATGAGCTATATTCCGGCATTGGACCGATACGTTATACTCCAGCAGTGTCCCAATAGGCTATGTTCCAACAGTGTGAGTGTACCGATGGGATCAATACAGCCCTCGGCAGCTTCACACCATATGTAAACAACGCGTCACGCCTGTCTCACGCCGAGCCGGCCCGCCATGCGCCGCGCCTTGTCATCCACCCCGTCCACCGGCCACCCCGTCCACCGTCCACCCCGTCCACCGTCCACCCCGTCCACCGGCGACCCCGTCCACCGGCCACCCCGTCCACCGGCCACCCCGTCCACCGGCCACCGCGTCCACCGTCCACCCCGTCCACCGTCCACCCCGTCCACCGTCCACCCCGTCCACCGTCCACCCCGTCCACCGTCCACCCCGTCAACCGGCCACCCCGTCCACCGTCCACCCCGTCCACCGTCCACCCCGTCCACCGTCCACCCCGTCCACCGTCCACCCCGTCCACCGGCCACCCCGTCCACCGTCCACCCCGTCCACCGTCCACCCCGTCCACCGGCCACCCCGTCCACCGTCCACCCCGTCCACCGGCGACCCCGTCCACCGGCCACCCCGTCCACCGGCCACCCCGTCCACCGGCCACCGCGTCCACCGTCCACCCCGTCCACCGTCCACCCCGTCCACCGTCCACCCCGTCCACCGTCCACCCCGTCCACCGGCCACCCCGTCCACCGTCCACCCCGTCCACCGGCCACCCCGTCCACCGGCCACCCCGTCCACCGGCCACCGCGTCCACCGTCCACCCCGTCCACCGTCCACCCCGTCCACCGTCCACCCCGTCCACCGTCCACCCCGTCCACCGTCCACCCCGTCAACCGGCCACCCCGTCTACCTGCCACCCCGTCCACCGTCCACCCCGTCCACCGTCCACCCCGTCCACCGGCCACCCCGTCCACCGGCCACCCCGTCCACCGTCCACCCCGTCCACCGGCGACCCCGTCCACCGGCCACCCCGTCCACCGGCCACCCCGTCCACCGGCCACCGCGTCCACCGTCCACCCCGTCCACCGTCCACCCCGTCCACCGTCCACCCCGTCCACCGTCCACCCCGTCCACCGGCCACCCCGTCCACCGTCCACCCCGTCCACCGGCCACCCCGTCCACCGGCCACCCCGTCCACCGGCCACCGCGTCCACCGTCCACCCCGTCCACCGTCCACCCCGTCCACCGTCCACCCCGTCCACCGTCCACCCCGTCCACCGTCCACCCCGTCAACCGGCCACCCCGTCTACCTGCCACCCCGTCCACCGTCCACCCCGTCCACCGTCCACCCCGTCCACCGGCCACCCCGTCCACCGTCCACCCCGTCCACCGTCCACCCCGTCAACCGTCCACCCCGTCCACCGGCCACCCCGTCCACCGGCCACCCCGTCCACCGGCCACCGCGTCCACCGGCCACCCGTCCACCGTCCACCCCGTCCACCGTCCACCCCGTCCACCGGCCACCGCGTCCACCGGCCACCCCGTCCACCGGCCACCCCGTCAACCGTCCACCCCGTCAACCGTCCACCCCGTCAACCGTCCACCCCGTCCACCGTCCACCCCGTCCACCGTCCACCCGTCCACCGTCCACCCCGTCCACCGGCCACCCCGTCCACCGGCCACCCCGTCCTCCGGCCACCCCGTCCACCGTCCACCCCGTCCACCGTCCACCCCGTTCACCGGCCACCCCGTCCACCGGCCACCCCGTCCACCGTCCACCCCGTCCACCGGTCACCCCGTCCACCGGTCACCCCGTCCACCGGTCAACCCGTCCACCTGCCACCCCGTCCACCGGCCACCCAGTCCACCGGCCACCCAGTCCACCGGCCACCCCGTCCACCGGCGACCCCGTCCACCGGCGACCCCGTCCACCGGCCACCCCGTCCACCGTCCACCGTCCACCCCATCCACCGGCCACCCCGTCCACCGGACACCCCGTTCACCGGCCACCCCGTCCACCGGCCACCCCGTCCACCGGCCACCTCACGGGAGGATGGGGCGAGGAAAAGTCGGCGTGATGCGCCAATTCCAGCCGGTCTGTTCTCGGCGCGCTCTCGCCGTGCATTCGGCACCACGGTGGCGGTGGTACACAGGTGAGAATGTTGGGGTGACCGGCTGTGGCAAGTCGTGTGAGAGAGAAGCCGCCGACAGGCTCCCCCATCCCCCCCCCCCCCCGTTCTGTCGCTGTGGCTAGCTTGACGGTTATGCTGCCCTTTGTCAGAATACATCAGCAGCTGCAGACCCTGTCCGCGTGCAGTCAGACAATTCAGTTTGGCGAGAGAACTTTAAACATCCATGCATCAGTCGTATAAGCGTAGCGATTACATTTCCATAAAATTACTCCAACAGTAGTACCTACCAGAAAAATCGCATTTTGATACAAAATATAATTGTATGTGAAAGGACTTCGAGCCTGAAAATATCACTTTATGTAGTGATGATCTTATAACCACAACACGTTTCGCGTTTCAACACGGTAACACCTCCACGTTATGCTGGTCCGCGGAGCGTGGTATCGGCTAACCGCTCAATTGATCAGCGATCATCAATCACTCAGACATTGGCCACGCCCACCAGCCGTGTATGATTTGCATAGCCGGATCGTGTTTCTGTTCGGCGATCGCCATCTGTGCGGCGTGCCGGCGTCTGTCCGGGGGCGGGGTGTTTTCAGCACACCTCCCCCGCCATTAGTGGCGCTGTATGTGGACTCCCAGCGGGCTACTGAGGCCGCACCCTGACCATTTGTGGCGGGAAGTGGCGGTCAGTAAAACAGCTCACTAATGGAGAGAACGAGGGCAAGAACTAAGTAGAAAAAGAAATAAGAAAACAGAGGAATACAAACAACCACTAAGAAGTAAGGTGCTGGAGCCAAACTGGGACCAGTGGAGAAAAAAAGCGGCCAGCCGATGTCTTACAAATACATTCGCCTGGCACGTCTCACAGTCGATCTGTATTTCGATCTGTTTGTACAGCCGATCTTTGTTTTGATCTGTACCGCCCCACAGGAAGCGGGTGTTCCGTATCAAAACATCGGCACGCGCACATCCTGCCCCTCCGCCGTCACGCCACGGTAAGCAGTCGTCGGAAGTCGCGACACACGCCCCGGGTTCCTCAGCTTAGCCGATCCTTAGCTTAGCTAGGTCTGTGACGGTACCTGCGGGTTGACGAGGAAAACGGTCCGGGCGAGATTAATTGTAGGCCTTCCAGTATAGGACACGGCCTGATCCGGATCGCCGTGGAGCTCATCGGCGGCGCAGCGGGCGGCGAGCGTTCCGGCCACGATTAGCGCCGTTTTTACGCCGATAAATGTCTGAGACATGAGTCGGGCAGGGCGATCCGGCGTTTTTCACCGGCACCGGCCGACCGGGGCGGTATGTGGGGGCGGTATGGCACGAGGAAATAGTGGACATCAAGGGCCCACCCCGTGTGATATGGAGCAGCGCTTCGATAGGGAGGTGTAAACACGCGAGGAACGGAAAACGGGGACTACAAGGATAGTAAACAGATCGGAGATATCAAACAGGATATCCGGGTACAACATGTTCGGGCAACGCCATGCATGGTGGGCAAACAATGGGGATCAAAGCTTCTGTTGACTTCTTTTTAGATATGACAAGTGCAATGCGAAATCAAAGTTATATGCCAAAGCATATGAAGAGCAAACCCTACAAAGCACACGATAAGTGTTCTCCGGAAGTGGAACGCAGCAGTCCTCCGCATTCGATGGCTTAGTTCTGTTCTCTCTACTTCTGATCCCCAGAAAGCGCAAGCCGCAATGCATTGCATATTCCAGTCACAAACCCCCAGTCCGGCACACGTGTGTGTGTGTGTGTGTGTGTGTGTGTGTGTGTGTGTGTGTGTGTGTGTGTGTGTGTGTGTGTGTGTGTGTGTTGGGTGTGACCTGGTTGCTACGTCACTGGACACAGCAGGGGAGGGACTCGTGACGACGCTCCACAGTGATGGATGACGTCTCTCTCCATCACGTCATCGTCCCGCGTCTGAGCCGGACCGAACCACGCACACAAGCCGCCGCCGCCGTCTCGGATCGCTCGCAGGCAGTGGCGGCGGATAAGGGGGGGGGGGCAGCTCTCCCCCTCCCACACTCAAGAAGTTGGGGGGAAAACATATGATTTTGCCCCGCCCCCAATAAATATGTAAGATGGCCCCTCCAAGAAGTAGACCGAGGGCCCCGAGGTGCCCCCAGCCAGCCTTAGGGGCCCTCTAAGGTCGACAGAAGGCCCTCAGGCGGCCTGAGACGTCAACATGGGCCTGTCCGACATTTTTTTGTGTGACCATTTAGAGGCCCAGCAAAATATAGTGGCATTAATCCGAGGAGATACCATTTCGTGCCATTTTTTTTTTGTTTGTTTGTTTGGGGGGGGCTTTGGCCGAAGGGGCCACCTGGGTTTCTTTGCCCCCCCCCCCATCCGAAAACACCTTCCGCCGCCACTGCTCGCAGGCCAGGAGTTGGTGCTACACATCAGTCAGCGAGATGCAGCGCACGGGGCCGCCGCCATAAGTCGACACCGGGTCGGATGTGAGAGGCGGCAGACGCGCCGGTAAAGGGCGGCTCCTCGTGCGCGAGAGGATGGACGGCCCGAGCCGACACGGTCACCAGAGGAGGCTCCGGTGTTACGTTCTGTCGGATATAGTGTCGGAGAGTGGCGGCGGAGATGTCCGACACAGCGACAGCCGACTCATGACCATGGTGTCATACATGTCATGCAGAATGCGTCTATGCCGTGTCTGCAATGCATGTCATGTCTGGGCCGTGTCTGCCCCGTGTCTGGGCCGTGTCTGGGCCGTGTCTGTCCCGTGTCTGGGCCGTGTCTGGGCCGTGTCTACCCCGTACCTGCCCCGTGTCTGGGCCGTGTCTGCCCCGCGTCTGGGCCGTGTCTGTCCCGTGTCTGGGCCGTGTCTGGGCCGTGTCTACCCCGTGTCTGCCCCGTGTCTGGGCCGTGTCTGTGCCGTGTCTACCCCGTGTCTGTCCCGTGTCTGCCGTGTCTGTCCCGTGTCTGCCCCGCGTCTGGGCCGTGTCTGCCCCGTGTCTGGGCCGTGTCTGGGCCGTGTCTACCCCGTACCTGCCCCGCGTCTGGGCCGTGTCTGCCCCGTGTCTGGGCCGTGTCTGGGCCGTGTCTACCCCGTACCTGCCCCGTGTCTGGGCCGTGTCTGTGCAGTGTCTGTCCCGTGTCTGCCCCGTGTCTGCCCCGTGTCTGTGCAGTGTCTGTCCCGTGTCTGTCCCGTGTCTGTCCCGTGTCTGTCCCGTGTCTGCCCCGTGTCTACCTCGTGTCTGGGCCGTGTCTGCCCCGTGTCTGTGCAGTGTCTGTCCCGTGTCTGCCCCGTGTCTGGGCCGTGTCTGTCCCGTGTCTGCCCCGTGTCTGCCCCGTGTCTGGGCCGTGTCTGTGCAGTGTCTGTCCCGTGTCTCCCCGTGTCTGTCCCGTGTCTGTCCCGTGTCTGCCCCGTGTCTGTGCAGTGTCTGTCCCGTGTCTGCCCCGTGTCTGTGCCGTGTCTGTCCCGTGTCTGCCCCGCGTCTGTCCCATGTCTGCCCCGTGTCTGTCCCGTGTCTGCCCCGTGTCTGTGCAGTGTCTGTCCCGTGTCTGCCCCGTGTCTGGGCCGTGTCTGCCCCATGTCTGCCCCGTGTCTCCCCCGTATCTGCCCCGTGTCTGCCCCGTGTCTGACCCGTGTCTGCCCCATGTCTGCCCCGTGTCTCCCCCGTGTCTGTGCCGTGTCTGCCCCGTGTCTGCACCGTGTCTGCCCCGTGTATGGACCGTGTCTGTGCCGTGTCTGCCCCGTGTCTGCCCCGTGTCTGCCCCGTGTATGGACCGTGTCTGCCCCGTGTCTGCCCCGTGTCTTCCCCGTGTCTGGGCCGTGTCTGCACCGTGTCTCCCCGTGTCTATCCCGTGTCTGTCCCGTGTCTGCCCCGTGTCTGCCCCGTGTCTGTCCCGTGTCTGTCCCGTGTCTGTCCCGTGTCTGTCCCGTGTCTGCCCCGTGTCTACCTCGTGTCTGGGCCGTGTCTGTCCCGTGTCCGCCCCGTGTCTGTCCCGTGTCTGTCCCGTGTCTGCCCCGTGTCTACCTCGTGTCTGTGCAGTGTCTGTCCCGTGTCTGCCCCGTGTCTGCCCCGTGTCTGTCCCGTGTATGTCCCGTGTCTGTCCCGTGTCTGTCCCGTGTCTGTCCCGTGTCTGCCCCGTGTCTGTCCCGTGTATGGGTCGTGTCTGTCCCGTGTCTGCCCCGTGTCTGTCCCGTGTCTGCCCCGTGTCTACCTCGTGTCTGGGCCGTGTCTGTCCCGTGTCTGTCCCGTGTCTGTCCCGTGTCTGCCCCGTGTCTGTCCCGTGTATGGGTCGTGTCTGTCCCGTGTCTGCCCCGTGTCTGTCCCGTGTCTGCCCCGTGTCTACCTCGTGTCTGGGTCGTGTCTGTCCCGTGTCTGCCCCGTGTCTGTCCCGTGTCTGCCCCGTGTCTACCTCGTGTCTGTCCCGTGTCTGCCCCGCGTCTGGGCCGTGTCTGCCCCGTGTCTGTCCCGTGTCTGGGCCGTGTCTGCCCCGTGTCTGCCCCGTGTCTGCCCCGTGTCTGCCCCGTGTCTGTCCCGTGTCTGACCCGTGTCTGCCCCATGTCTGCCCCGTGTCTGCCCCGTATCTGAGCCGTGTCTGTCCCGTGTCTGCCCCGTGTCTACCTCGTGTCTGGGCCGTGTCTGGGCTGTGTCTGTCCCGTGTCTGCCCCGTGTCTGTCCCGTGTCTGTCCCGTGTCTGCCCCGTATCTACCCCGTGTCTGTCCCGTGTCTGGGCCGTGTCTGTGCAGTGTCTGTCCCGTGTCTGTCCCGTGTCTGTCCCGTGTCTGGGCCGTGTCTGTCCCGTGTCTGCCCCGTGTCTGTCCCGTGTCTGCCCCGTGTCTGGGCCGTGTCTGTCCCGTGTCTGCCCCGTGTCTGCCCCGTGTCTGCCCCGTGTATGGGCCGTGTCTGTCCCGTGTCTGCCCCGTGTCTGTGCAGTACAGTGACTCATTCCACCGCCGTCTGGCCGCCGGCTTCTTACGATGACCATTGTTTCGCCGTGATCACGCTGCCAGACTGCGTGTGATGAATGGTGCGCGGCGAAGGCAATCATGGCGCGAGCGGCGCGGCATGGCCGGCGCACCTGACCCACCGGCGCGCCGCGACCCTGCAGGGGAGGAGGGGAGAGGGGCGTCAGAGACCGGCTGCCGCAGACGGCCACTTGGCGAGAGAATGGCGGGAGGGGGCGGAGCGGGGCGCGAATTGTACGTCGAGTGGAAATATGGCTGTGAGGTAATTGCTGGCTGGCGCCGCCGGTCTGCAAAGTTGCGGTCGTTGTAAGTTTGGTCAGGCTTTGTTCCTGAGCAGTTCTCGGCAATGTCCAGCATTAGACGCATTGTCTGCTGAGTAGCGGGCTAGAGCCGTTGCCAGAAATCTGCTGCCCTGTACGGAGATTCCATCGCAGCGCGGACCACATAATGGCTATAGCTGACACCATCTATGTGTCTGTCACGCCCACTACGTGTTTCTCCACTGATAGTGACGCCGCTACGGTGACCTTGTTGACGCCAGTCTGATCATTTGCGCTGCCGATCGCTCGCCCCTTCGTGTGGCCATGGCCGAGTCATGAAATCGCTCTGCTGACGCCGGCCGCCGTCTCGGCCAATGTCTTCATTTCCATGATCTGCCGTCTCGGTGACTGTAGGCGCCGTCCGGCCGACAGACGTGTGCTGTTATGACTGACAGATGCGCGCTGATATGACGGACGACAGACGTATGGCGGCTCCCACTCTAACGGCGTACATGTATCATAGTCACGCCCGCCGTCTCACCGACGCCACTACGGCGCGCTGTCCCCTTACGGCAGCGCAACTGTCCCTCCGCGCCACCTCCGTGGACGTATCTCAGCAGTGATGTCATGCTCTTAGCCGAACGGCTGTGCATTTTCGATAAGCCCATGCTGTCTGTTCTATCGTCTCTATCTGTGGGAAATTTAATGCATTTTCGGCCGGCGGCAGCAGCTCCATCGATTTGTCCATCAGTCGTAAATCTGGCAGCAAATTAGCGTGGCTAATTATCTCTAAAACGGGACGACTTCCAGCAAGATAGGCTGTGCGAGCTTTTCAGTCCTGCAATGGATAGCCATCGCCTCTGATGGGCAGTGGGTCACCGGTGAAGTCTGGCGCACCGGCGGCGAACTCCGGCGCATCGGTGGCGAAGTCCGGCGCACTGCAGCGCTAATGAACGCCGCCAGCCTGTCTCATGAGCAGCGGCGGCGCGTCGCGATCTGAAATAGATTCGGGGCTGCGGCACGACCGGCACGCGACCTGCGTGCGGTGCCGCGGCCGCCGCCGGGACCGCGGCGCCGGCCGACCGAGCTGGGGCGGGCTGCGAATCAGCCAGGTCTGCCGTACCTGCCGTACCTGCCGTACCTGCCGTACCTGCCGTACCTGCCGTACCTGCCGGACCTGCCGGACCTGCCGTACCTGCCGTACCTGCCGTACCTGCCGTACCTGCCGTACCTGCCGGGCCTGCCGGACCTGCCGGGCCTGCCGGACCTGCCGGGCCTGCCGGACCTGCCGGGCCTGCCGGGCCTGCCGGACCTGCCGGACCTGCCGGACCTGCCGGACCTGCCGGACCTGCCGGACCTGCCGGACCTGCCGGACCTGCCGGACCTGCCGGACCTGCCGGACCTGCCGGACCTGCCGGACCTTCCGGACCTTCCGGACCTGCCGGACCTGCCGGACCTGCCGGACCTGCCGGACCTGCCGGACCTGCCGGACCTGCCGGACCTGCCGGACCTGCCGGACCGTCCCGGCCGACCGGCATTGTAATGACCAATTAAGGCCGGGCGCGCCGCGCCGGCAGCCGCTCACCGCCACTCCGAAACGAGCACCGCCAAATGCGGTCCGGCCGCGGCGGGCTGCACATGGCTACCGCGGCGGCCGGCGCAGGCATCGCGCCGCTCTCACGACACATTGCGATCGACAGTGGCTGCGGCAGCCGTCAAGATGACGCCGCTGCAGATAGATCGGACAGCTCGCTCGGCGGCGGCGCGGTGAGTCAGCCAGGTACCATGAGCGGCCGGCGACGCTGACGGCGCCGGCCGGAAGGTGTGAGATGCGGCGATACCGCGGCCGCCGACAATCTGTCACAGCCGTCACCTGGTGACGGGCAGCGTCACGTGCCCACTGCAACGGTGCTGCACACGGAATATCTGAATATATTTCCATTTCTTCTCTCAAGTGTTCACCGCTTTATTAGAAACGTGTCACAAAATACTATTGGTTCTTTTTTAAGCCTTTCTTCATTATTTTCTTTTGTACAAATTTAGTCCGAACTTAAGTGTTTGATGACTGGAGATCAGGGCCCTTCGCTAAGCAGAGTTTGCTGCGCGGACCCTGACCCCTACTAGTATCCAATCAGGCGGCATTTCAGTCAGTCGGCGTATTGCAAATTTCGAGAACTTCACGCGCCATAAATGCTCGGCATGGTGCTCCCCGCCGCTATGTATGCAGGGGCGCAGCCAGCGGGGGGGGGGGGGCACAGGGGCACGTGCCCCCCCCCCCCCCTCCTATTGTGCCGAGGGGCCCTCCGGGCCCCTCGGCCCCTCAGCCCATATGGAAGCGGCGGGGCGGCCGAGGAGGCCCAGCTTACCAGGCGTAAGAGAGTCCTTATTCGGACTTAGGGGCCCTCAGTCGGCCCGAGGGAGCCCTTGGTCGGCCTGGGGGCCCGTTTAAGGCTTAAGAGGGCATCCGGTTGGCATGTGGCCTGAGGGGCCTTCTCGGCCTAATGGGGAGGCTCTCAGCCGGCCAAAGAGAGCCACCGGTCTACCTGAGGGCCCTTGGTCGTCTTGAGGGGCCCTAGATTGGTCGGCCTGAGGGGCCCTCGGTTGGCCAGTGGGGCCCGGTCGGTCTAAGGGCCAAGGGGGCCCCCGGTCGGCCTAAGGCTCTTGGTTAGCCTGAGGGGTCCTCAGTCGGCCTGAGGGAGCCATGTATAGGATTAACAGGGCCCCCGGTCAGCCTGAGGGGCCCAGCCGGCCTAAGAGGCCCTCAGCCGGCCTAAGAGGGCCATAGATCGTCCTGAGGGGGCCTAGGTTGGTCGGCCTGAGGGGCCCTCAGTCGGCCTGTAGGGGACTGGTCGGCCTAAGGGTAGGGGGCTCGGTCGGCCTGTGGGGGGCCCGGTCGGCATGAGGGCCCTCGGTCGGCCTGTGGGGGTCCGGTCGGCCTAAGGGGTCCTTGGTCGGCCTGAGAGGCCCTTGATTGGCCTATGGGGCCCTCAGTCGGCCTGAGGGAGCCCTCAGTCGGCCCGGGGTTGCCCTCGGTCGGCCTCGGTTGGCCTGTGGGGGCCCTTTCTAGGCTTAAGAGGGTCCCGGTCGGCCTAAAAGGAACCTTCGGCCGGCCTAAGAGGGTCCTAGGTCGTCCTGATGGGGCACTCGGTTGGTTGGCCTGAGGGGCCCTCGGTCGGTCTGTGGGGGCCTGGTCGGTCTAAGGGAGGACGTTGGTTGGTCTGAGGGGTCCTTGCTAAGCTCAAGAGTGCCCACAGTCGATCTGAGGGCCTTCGGTCGGCCTAAGAGGCCCTCCGCCGGCATAAGAGGGTCCTAGATCGTCTTGAGAGGGCCATAGGTTGGTCGGTCTGAGGGGTCCTCGATTGACATGAGGGTCCTCAGCCGGCCTAAGATGACCCTAGGTCATCCTGAGGAGCTCTAGGTTTGTCGGCCTGGAGGGGGCCCTTGGTCGGTATGTTGGGGCCGGGTCGGCCTAAAGGGGCCCTCGGTCGGCCTGAGGGGCCCTTGGTTGGTTTGAGGAGCCCTCGATCGGCCTGTGGGGGGTCCGTTCCGCCTCAGGGGCCCCCGGTCGGCCTAAGGAGGCCCTTGGTTGCCCTCAGTCGGCCTTGCTAGGCTTAAGAGGGCCCCCGGTCGACCTGAGGGGCCCGGGTTGGCCTAAGGAGACCCTCGGCCGGTCTAAGAGGGCGCTAGGTCGTTCTGAGGGGCCCTAGGTTGGTCGGCCTGAGGCGTCATCGGTCAGCACCTGGTCATGGTAATCCCTGATAGAAACTAGGGGCCTTCGAGGCCCTGCCTCGTCTGGGGAGGGGGGGGGGGGGGCAAGTGGCTACTGCCTTAGCCTGGTTCTGGCTCCCAGCCTGGTTCTGGAGTGTCTGATCGTCACGGGGGTCCTGTCTAGCGCCTGAATAACCTGTACTGACCCCTAATCGCCACTGGGGAACCTGCCTGACCCCAGGGCTCATACTTGATACTCGCCTTCTACTGTGAACGGCAGACCGCTTGGGACTCTATTTTTCGGCGATAACTGTTGAATGCATCAACTGGTATGAACACATTTCTCGCAATGGACGTTTCAGGCCTTGCGCTAATTTTTATTATACAAATTGGTTAGTGTCAAACGAAAATTTAGGGCGTTTTCCATTCACTCGTAATGTTAAACACAATACGAGCTCAGATAGAGGATAACATCCGGTCGCTCTGAAGTCGGGCACTTGACTCCGCCCACCACTCGCACCGACCAGTCACAGGTCAGACAGCGCCGGGTCAAGGTCAGCCAGGGCGGAGCTAAGCTCTGACGTCAGAGCATGGTTCCACCCTTTCACGATAGCCTCTACCCACCGATTGAATTCCCTGCGCGAGTTTTAACCCGCGCCCTACGGGGGGGTGTCCTAAAACGACCTCCCCATGAGGTTTTTCTTGCATAACTTTTTACACAAACGGCGGATCTTGCTGAATTTTTCAGTAGCTGATTTTACAACAATTATACGCATGCTGTAAATTTTTGTATTTAAATTGGTGAAGTGATTTGGGAGCTAATGATGTTTTAATGACGTCATGTTGGTAGAAAAGCGATAAATGTTTGAAAAATCGCAAAAAAACAGAGTTTTAAAGCAAATTGCAAACGCAATTCAGCAAAGATATAAAATGTCATTCTCTTAAAAATGACAATCTCGGATTGGCGATTGTTTTTGTTTTTGACCCCTAAAATGAACAAAAACAATTTTTTTGTTGGGGGATCAACACAAAATCAACATTTTCAAAGATGTTAGAAAAACCGGAATAAATGTGAGAGAAATGAGTATGGAAAATACCCAAACCAAATTTCAAAGCAATACCTCTATTTTTGACTGAGTAATGGCTCCCTAAGTGGAAGAAACTCATGACGTCATTTTGTAATAACTTTTGGGGACTTTTATGACCAGATACAAACAAATAATTACCCTTTCTGTATTTCTGAGACAAAACTAGTCTAGGAACATGACTTTGTATTTACATTTATTAATTTCTAATTTTGAGGTTTTCTGACGAGCAAAATCGCTGTTCTGGACGTGATCGATCGAGGCCATTCACTTGACCTGAAAGGTCACTCGTTGACTCGAAACCTAAAAATTGCATACCGTTAGATTCAAAACATGACAGGCGACATGTTGGTTCTTACTGCGTTGCGCTATGTTGCTTGGTTTGGAAGTTAACAGCGGGGTCTTTTTAGGACCCCCCCCCCCCCCCGTAGGGCGAAGGTGAAAAAAGCTCCCGTAGGGCGAGGGTTAACATTACGAGTGAAATGCAAGTGCCCTAAATTTTCATTTGACAATAACCGACCTTAATGATAAAAATTGGCGCAGGGTCTGAAATATCTATTGCGATAAATGCGTTCATGCCAGTTGGTTCCTTCAAAAGTTATCGCCGAAAATTAGGGTGCCAAGTGGTATGCCGTTCACGGTAGCTCATGCTGTCATATGTCATTCTTGACTCAGGTACATTTTTGGTTCAGGTACATTCAGGTTACATTTACAATTTGTGTTCCTTGGCCCCTACCAGGTATGCTGAGGTCATGTGAGTCCAGGAGCAGTAATAACTTCTGAAATAATAAAGGTAGAGACGGGCGACTTACACCATTGTGTCTGTCTTGTGAAGATGCGTTTCCCAATATGCACAAGTACCTACTTTGGTCACAACATGACCCTGACCTGAGGTCAGATTTTGGATTTGACTTAACCCGGTCACGCCGGGTATGGTTGAACGGGCCTTGGGGAGACAAACAAGGTGACGGTAAAACTATTGTCCTATCGTTGTTAGGTTTTCGAATTTACTTACGAGAAGGTTATTGATAATATACAGTCAGTGTGACCTTTGGCTTTGCTGACCTCTAGAGCCTAAACTATCGACCTCATCAAAAAATAAAAAATAAACGAGGACACGTTAGCGATTTTATTTTAATGACCTTTTCGATCGTTTTGTTTTCTCTCGTTTATTCCTAGCTATTATAGTTCTCGAGATGTTTAGGGGTCTATTGGGCAGACTCTAAAAATTTCCAAATTTGACCTTTGATGACTTCTGAAGACCTCAATTTTGACTTGAGCCAAAGATGACCGAAATGGTTTCGTAGTGAATTTTGATGGTGAACATTCCCTTGGTTAAGTTGCTTAATTATGTATTTTTATCAGGAAATGTGTCAATTCTTGGCCGATTTCGGGCGGTTTGGGGCATGACCTCCTTGCCCCTCACCCTCCCCCATCCCTCCACCTGCTGGTGGAGGGATGGGGGAGTGCCAGTGGCCATACACTAAGGCAAGCTACTTGACAAGCCCGTGAGCGCTCAAAATGTTCGACTGAAGTTTTATACGTTGCTGTTTTCTGAATTTGTCTTTGCAAACTTGTGACGGATCGTTTCGCGTAAAGCACCTCCACACTCCATAGTCTAGACGTCAGTGAATTACCTCGAATTTATGTGTTTGCAATGTAATATGCCACAAACGTGAGCAATCGGGGCAACGTAAAATGTTGAGGGCCCGACGTTTTGTGCTGCCTCTTCTTCATTGTGGTGCTGCTGGGACCCTCAAGGAGCCTTGTGCGTGCAACTCAAATGGTTAGCCCGCGTACCACGTACCGACCTCGACCCTCGCCAACTTTGAACCGACAGGGGAGGGGGCGAATACCCGCCCTCTAAGATTTCAAAAACCATGCAACATAGCGACAAACATAAACAAACGTTAGATAGCTCAAAACAAGTTTTAATGAAAGTACTAAGGTCACTTTTTATGTCAGTTCAATATTGAGGTCACCAGAAGTCAACAAAGGTAAAATTTCGGTCATATATGGTGTCCTTACCAAAAACCGTCTATATCTCGAAAACAAACAGCGCTAGCGACGCGCGAAAAAAAAATGTCCGAAAGAGAATTGAATTTTCTGTCACTCGAGCTTCATCAGATTTCATTTCAGGCCAATAGTTAGCTCAGAGGAGCCGGGAGGTCATCGAACTTGAAACATTCTAAAAATCGCGGAATTGTTTTTAGGGAATAACTTTTGAGATACGCATGATAAAGTGATACCTACAGTTTTCACAATTGTGTTTCTCCGTCGAGACGCATCGAATGGTTAACGTATGACCATGACCTAGTTGGGTATTATCCAAAATGTACCTGACCTGTGGTCAGGTCAAGGTCAGGTCAAGTTCAAATTGTACATCAATCAACGCGTCTCGACGCGCCAAACAAAATATTGAGAACTCCATTACTCTACCTTGATTTAGTAAAGAGTTATGGAAGAAAGAAAAAATGGAAGACAAATTTACTTATAATGATGAGGTCACGAAATCGATCTGACCTTAGGTCACCGATATTACAAATTCGTGATGAACTAATTATAGGTACTTATGGCCTGATTAAGTCCTGTGAATTTGAAACCGCTCAGTCAATCACTTTGGCACGGCCACAAACTTTAAAAAACGTGCTTGGAGATGGTGTCACTTAACGTGACCTGTTGACCTGACCTGAGATGACTCGAGCTAAAAAAATTACACAATGTGGGTAATTGATGCCCGATTATCTATCCCAAGTTTGGCGGCGCTGCGCGCCGCCGTTTTTGAAATATTTACGAAAACCTCAGGTGGGTGGATATCCGCCCCCCCCCCCACGTCGGAGCGCGTGTTAATACTTCACATGGTGCCAAAGGGAGTCAGTTGCCGCAAATTATCTTGTATCAGACTACGTACTTATCAGTCAATCTACGCATATGGTCTGTTCAACATGGGTCTGTCCGAGTTTTTTTGTCGACCATTTAGGGGCCCTGAGAAATATAGAGGCCTAAATCCGAGGAAATACCATTTCGCGATTTTTTTTCTTGGGGGGGGGCCTTTGGCCGAGGGGTCCCCGGGGGCTGGGGATGCCGTGCGGCTACGCCCCTGTATGTTTGTAGCCTTGCAATATTGCATAATAACACGACGTGCAAACATTTAAAAAGGCATTCACGCATTTCGAAAACGTTTGTTGCACGTTCTTTGTAGAATCCCTCGAAGAATATCATCTCTGCGCCGCGCTGCGATGCCCTCCACCCTCCGGAGGGCTGCCCTCCACCCTCCGGAGGGCTGCCCTCCACCCTCCGGACGGGGTAAAGAGTTCTGTTCAGCGTTCGCTGCTCTGTGTTCTCACTCAATGTTCGGGTCACAACTGTCGCCCTCCCATCTGCCCTTACCATACACTTATGCAACACTAATGTACGGTGCTGGAACAGCCGGCAGAACACATGACGGGTGTCTCTCTTCATATCGAATCCGTACGTCACTTCGTCACTCGACATGTAGAGTTTGGGCATGGTGAATCCTTTGAGCCGCTGAGTTAATGTTTAACTCTCATCCAATGACATTGTTACTCAATCCAAATTTTCTTGTATGAATTTCCGTGTGCATGCGCTGCATATATTTCTGTCTGATTTAATGTGGATTTCCAAGTAAAAGTTCCACAAAAAGCGCTAAGCGTTTCGATATTCAAAAGTGACATCCCTATTCTAAAATCTGTACCGCCAAGCGGCAGTGGCCGCTGAGTGTGGCGGCTGAGGGTGGCTGCTGAGGGTGGCCGCTGAGGGTGGCTGCTGAGGGTGGCTGCTGAGGGTGGCTGCTGAGGGTGGCTGCTGAGTGTGGCTGCTGAGTGTGGCTGCAGAGTGTGGCTGCTGAGGGTGGCTGCTGAGTGTGGCCGCTGAGTGTGGCTGCTGAGGGTGGCCGCTGAGGGTGGCTGCTGAGGGTGGCTGCTGAGGGTGGCCGCTGAGGGTGGCTGCTGAGTGTGGCCGCTGAGGGTGGCTGCTGAGGGTGGCCGCTGAGGGTGGCTGCTGAGGGTGGCCGCTGAGGGTGGCTGCTGAGGGTGGCTGCTGAGTGTGGCCGCTGAGTGTGGCTGCTGAGGGTGGCCGCTGAGGGTGGCTGCTGAGGGTGGCTGCTGAGGGTGGCTGCTGAGGGTGGCCGCTGAGGGTGGCCGCTGAGGGTGGCTGCTGAGTGTGGCCGCTGAGTGTGGCTGCTGAGGGTGGCCGCTGAGGGTGGCTGCTGAGGGTGGCTGCTGAGGGTGGCTGCTGAGGGTGGCCGCTGAGGGTGGCTGCTGAAGGTGGCTGCTGAGGGTGGCTGCTGAGGGTGGCTGCTGAGGGTGGCTGCTGAGGGTGGCTGCTGAGGGTGGCTGCTGAGGGTGGCTGCTGAGTGTGGCTGCTGAGTGTGGCCGCTGAGTGTGGCTGCTGAGGGTGGCTGCTGAGGGTGGCTGCTGAGGGTGGCTGCTGAGGGTGGCTGCTGAGGGTGGCCGCTGAGGGTGGCTGCTGAGGGTGGCTGCTGAGGGTGGATGCTGAGGGTGGCTGCTGAGGGTGGCTGCTGAGGGTGGCTGCTGAGGGAGGGTGGCTGCTGAGGGTGGCTGCTGAGGGTGGCCGCTGAGGGTGGCGGCTGAGGGAGGGTGGCTGCTGAGGGTGGCCGCTGAGGGTGGCTGCTGAGGGTGGCTGCTGAGGGTGGTCGCTGAGTGTGGCTGCTGAGGGTGGCTGCTGAGGGTGGCTGCTGAGGGTGGCTGCTGAGGGTGGCCGCTGAGGGTGGCTGCTGAGGGTGGCTGTTGAGGGTGGCCGCTGAGGGTGGCTGCTGAGGGTGGCTGCTGAGGGTGGCTGCTGAGGGTGGCTGCTGAGGGTGGCTGCTGAGGGTGGCCGCTGAGGGTGGCGGCTGAGGGAGGGTGGCTGCTGAGGGTGGCTGCTGAGGGTGGCTGCTGAGGGTGGCTGCTGAGGGTGGCCGCTGAGGGTGGCTGCTGAGGGTGGCTGCTGAGGGTGGCTGCTGAGGGTGGCCGCTGAGGGTGGCTGCTGAGTGTGGCTGCTGAGGGTGGCTGCTGAGGGTGGCTGCTGAGGGTGGCTGCTGAGGGTGGCTGCTGAGGGTGGCTGCTGAGGGTGGCCGCTGAGGGTGGCTGCTGAGGGTGGCTGCTGAGGGTGGCTGCTGAGGGTGGCTGCTGAGGGTGGCTGCTGAGGGTGGCCGCTGAGGGTGGCCGCTGAGGGTGGCTGCTGAGGGAGGGTGGCTGCTGAGGGTGGCCGCTGAGGGTGGCTGCTGAGGGTGGCTGCTGAGGGTGGCTGCTGAGGGTGGCTGCTGAGGGTGGCTGCTGAGTGTGGCTGCTGAGGGTGGCCGCTGAGGGTGGCCGCTGAGGGTGGCTGCTGAGGGAGGGTGGCTGCTGAGGGTGGCTGCTGAGGGTGGCCGCTGAGGGTGGCGGCTGAGGGAGGGTGGCTGCTGAGGGTGGCCGCTGAGGGTGGCGACAGAGCTCGCATGACCGTCGACACGCCAGTGATTCAGCGACTGACGGCGGCGCCGGAGCGTAAACCCTGCGCGCCCAGTTTACGTGGCTGCTCCGGAGACGAACGTGGCGCGTCTGAGTAAACACGCGGCGAACGTGGCGCAATGTCGGCTGTGTGTGTGGTGTGCACGGCGGTGGAAGGTCAGCAGCTGCTGCAGCGGCGAGCGGTGAGGTCGTCTGAGCTGACAGGGCGGCACGAGGGCTGCCCTCGGGGTCGGAGAGGACGGTCGTCGCTCGTCGGTCGTCTGGCGCGGAGGGCGGTGTCGGCCTCTGAAGTCTGTGTCGCGCCCCATCAGCAAGCAGAGCAGCGGGGTGAAGGAGGGGCACACGCACGGCGAATAAACAGGCGGCGATCGTCCACTGGTGGCCGGACTGTGGCACAATGTTGGATTGGCGGATTGACAAATTTGCGATTGTCAATAATGGAGCCGGATTGGTGGAGATAGCTGATAGCACACCGTCCCGCCAGTACATTTTTAAGGATTCATCAGATCGATGGGTGTGAGCAGCGATGTCGGTGAGCTTTGGCGAGCTACCTACGATCCGGCTGAAGGTAATTTGCGGTCGCGTAACCTTACGTTTCATCTACACCAGTGGCTTTATTCTCCTGAATGAGGAAGTAGTTACGTAAATGACATTTTAATCTAAGGGAACAGTACTCAGCAGCCGCAGGGCTTGCGGCCAGCTGGCAGCTACTGTTGATGCTAAATGAAGAAAGTAAATGAAACTTAACAAGCTGTCTCAAAAACTTTGACGTAATCACGGTATTCTGTTATCATTACTCGTTAGTTATCGTACATGAGATAACTGAGTTTCTGGCCAGCGTCAGGCGACGAAGCGACCGGTGCAGCGACCCCAGCGCGGCGCGGTGGAATTGGAGGGGTGTGGGGGAGGGCAGGGGGAGATGGCCAGAAAGGGGGCCCGCGCAGCGCTGACTAGGGTCAGTGACACGTGCGGAGCGAGAGATTATCACCCTTGGCGCCCGACAAACACACGGAGACGCCCGGACCAAAGTTGACACAGGTGGCGGCAGCGAAACAATGCGAGGGCACACGGCCCAGCGTTGCCTGCCGGGAGCGGGGCCGACGGACAGGCCCTAACAGCCAAACACGTCATCCACGTCATCGCCGAGAGGTAAGCGTGGGAGACTGATGCGAGGCCCAGAAATAACATCTGCAGTTGATGAGTCCGAAGGCCACATTTGCTACGATCGTGTGACATTGCAGCGCTATCGTTATCTAAGACAAGATGCATTGGTTTATACAAGCTTGCAATTTTGCAAAGAATATGGCCCGGCTCAAGAGCTGCACGTTTACTCTAAACACTAAATGAAACAGATGTATGCACGATCGTTATTTGTATACGTCATATTTAGAACAGACAGACGCTATGCATGAAATGCCATGCTACTTAACCCTATTCCCTGCGGGCGGCCAGAATTACGTTAACCTGCGGGGGGGGGGGGGCAGATTCTGCCCCCCCCCCCACCCGAGATCTCAAGAACCGCTCGGTCGATTTCGATAAGGAAAACGCCATTCGATTCGTCATGACAAGATCTCTCTTTTTGGACCCCGACATTTTTGTGTTGCTCAAACCAGGGGGAAAAATATCCGCAAATTTTGGGTGTATTTCGAAAGGTCATTGCGGCCATGTGGCTAGACCGATGTTCATGCTCCAAACGTTTTTGAGCTTCAAATGTACTGATATTTAATATATTAAAAGACAAAAAAAAGCATAGGCGTATTCAGGGAATATAAAATGGGGGATATTCTGGAAAAAAATATGTGCTGTTCGTGATTGTTTGGGACATGAACGTCACATGTGGGCATTATATGCTGTAATTTGATAAATTTGATATATTGTGCATAGGCGGATCCAGGAAAAACATGGGGGGCACCATGCACGTAACGCTTTTATCATCTTACTAATTTGAAGTTGGACCTAATTTGAGGGTGGGTATCGCCTCCCATTTTTTTGTTATCCTGAGTGCGCCTCTGCCCCAAAATATGTACAATCCCAGTATGTATGATGCATATTGCATTGAAATTGTTTCTGAGGCATTTATTGCAATGAAAACCACGAAGGAAGTATGCGACGCAAAACCGCATTCGTAACACCCTCCCCAAAACAAGAGCCTGGAACCGCCTCTGCTGAACCGTTTTTTTCTTCTTCTCGATTTTAACACAACACGTGCCATTCAATTTAGAGAAAAGTCACAAAGTTTCAGGACGCTAGGCCTAACGGTTTAGAAGCGACAAGTGAAAAACACCGGTAGGGGCAGAATCTGCCCCCGCAGGGAATAGGGTTGATTATCACCATAATCTATATTTGAGACCTAGCTGCCTCAAAATCAAAGATAAAGTCTTGCAACCCATCCATCGTTAGCTGAGGTCCATGGAACAGCGACAGCGGTGCGGTGTGATCAGTATGGCAAGCGGGTCATCGTTATGGTGACTGTTCTGACAGTCGATTCAGGCTTCTGCAACCTGTATAAAGATGGTTGAGCTGAATAACTTAGCGGCTGATCTTAGGCGAACTGTTTATCTTATGCTTACTATCAAGGTCTTCAGCATGCTGCCACCAAACATCCAATGCAAACGCGATAGAAGATGTTCCTAAGCTGGCATATGTTGCGTCGTTCCAGATTACATTGACACTTAACGAAGATGGCTCCTTGACCAAACTCCAGCGAACACAGAGCGTGTTTCGCCCTCGCTGGCCTTCACAATTCTGACTAGCGCAATTGCCCAGCATCTTGTGACGGGACTGTTTGACGGAATACTGATTGCCGTATACGCAACTGGTGGACTTTGTGTTATATTTGCGTGCGCACCAGCTTTGTGATGTGCTCAGCTCGAATGCTGCTGTCCCAGTCCCTCTCCGTGTCAGCTTTGTGTATCACTCGCGGCGCCTTTGTTTTGGCGGTTTTCCGATCCCATCCGCTACCACTGGCGGATCCAGGGGAGGGGGGACATTTAGGGTCATGCTCCCCCCGAAGGCATGAAGTGGCCTGTCCCCCCCAAAAAAAACGATCAAGCCTCACATGAAAAAGCGATGGGTAATAATGTATAATGACTTCGGCTCTGTGCCATAAATACAATATATATATATATATATATATATATATATATATATATATATATATATATATATATATATATATATATATATATATATATATATATATATATATATATATATATATATATATATATATATATATGTATAATAGGGTTTGTCCTACCTCCCACCGACCCCAAACCGACGGCTGGATCCGCCAGTGTTCGCTACCACCTCGCGCCTGGCTGGGAATATCACCATTCCCTCCTTCCCTCCTTCCCGCCTTCACCTGCCTTCACCTGCCTTCACATGCCTGCCAGTGCAGTCAGCAGAACTGGTTGGTCGGTCGTTCACCGACCAACAGTCACCAGGTGGCTGACAGCCGGCATCAGGCGGCCGCCAGTCGTCATCGTCCGGCCGTCGTCGGCCTGTGATGACGCTCCACAGGCCGATGACGGCCGTGGTGGTCGCCGCTGACCGCCGCCCTGGGACAGATCGGCGACGGGCGAGTCCGACTGACAGCCGAGACTGATGTCCTGAGATCGCTCCGGCGGCGGCGGCGGCGGCCCGGCAGAAAGCGAGCCCCTCCAGCCCGCGCCGGTGTGTATCGGAAATCTGTATGAATAGCAACTCAGACGAACGAGACGCCCAGTTGAGCACCGCTGCTCATTCCGAGAAGTGTCCTCGGCAGTTTGAAAAGACTAAACTGAGCTCGCTTTTTATGAGCGCGGCGTCGCTCGTTGATAAATGAGCTTGCTACCTTCAAACGCATACCTAAACATAGTGCAACCGTGACTAAAGCTTGTTAGCATTTCATGTTGTGCAACTGATGATATGCATGATTGTATTGTACGTTTATGGTGAGACTGGCGGGGACCGAATGGGATGAGCACAATCGGCTGTATTCATTACATCCAGAATTAAAACGAGGAACATTGCCGACTAGTCTTCAACAATGCCTGATTTAGAAGTCATGACAACGCCCAAACATTCATAAGACATTTTCTCAAGACATTTTCAAGAAATCGTACGCCCGATTTCTTGAAACGTTCAGTGCCAGGATGGAGTGTGAAACGCTGTGCCACCGCGGAGTGTGAACCGCTGTGCCGCTGCGGGTGGTGCTGTCAGCCTCTCCTCAGCCGACGTCACCACTACACCGGTCCATTGTGGGACCACCTGTCCGGCTCCGACTCTGCCTGGAATGCCAACCACAGCGGAGCGCGGCACGGAACTCACGACTCCGCTCAGAAATCTCAGACCACCGGCCGTAGGGCCTCGGCCGTCGGGCGTATCCGCGAAAACCGGGCGCTAACAGCAATGTCCCGTCTCCGCGAAAACCCTGGGCGCTGACAGCAGTGTCCCGTATCCGCGAAAACCCTGGGCGCTAACAGCAGTGTCCCGTATCCGCGAAAACCCTGGGCGCTAACAGCAGTGTCCCGTATCCGCGAAAACCCTGGGCGCTAACAGCAGTGTCCCGTATCCGCGAAAACCCTGGGCGCTGACAGCAGTGTCCCGTATCCGCGAAAACCCTGGGCGCTGACAGCAGTGTCCCGTATCTGCGAAAACCCTGGGCGCTGACAGCAGTGTCCCGTATCCGCGAAAACCGGGCGCTAACAGCAGTGTCCCGTATCCGCGAAAACCGGGCGGTGACAGCAGTGTCCCGTATCCGCGAAAACCCTGGGCGCTAACAGCAGTGTCCCGTCTCCGCGACAACTCCGGGCGCTAACAGCAGTGTCCCGTATCCGCGAAAACTCCGGGCGCTAACAGCAGTGCCCCGTACCTGCGAAAACCCTGGGCGCTAACAGCAGTGTCCCGTATCCGCGACAACCCCGGGCGGTGACAACATCGTCCCGTTTCCGCGAAAACTCTGGGCGGTGACAACAGTGTCCCGACTCCGCGAATGTTCTGGGCGGTGACAACACTGTTTCGTCTCCGCGAAACCTCAGGGCGGTGACAGACTTCTGTCGACAGCGGGAGCAAGGCGGACATTACACTCGACCGCGGCCACTCCACCCGTCCACGGCATGCCACCAAGGTCGTGTTCGACGGCGCCGGACCGTGTCCACCGTGCCGGACCGTGTCGGCCCATGTCCGATCATTGGACCGCCCGAACGGCCATTAGGCCTAAGTGACTGCCATCGATCTACCAGGCAGCTCTCGTTATGATGTGCCCGAGGTGGTCTGTGACGGAGGTGCTGGAGGTGACGGAGGTGACGGCGGTGACGGAGGTGACGGAGGTGACGGAGGTGACGGAGGTGACGGCGGTGACGGAGGTGACGGAGGTGACGGCGGTGACGGAGGTGACTGAGGTGACGGAGGTGACGGAGGTGACGGAGGTGACGGAGGTGACGGAGGTGACGGAGGTGACGGAGGTGACGGTGGTGACGGAGGTGACGGAGGCGGGAGGTGATGGCGATGACGGAGGTGACGGAGGCGGGAGGTGACGGAGGTGACGGAGGTGACGGAGGTGACGGAGGTGACGGAGGTGACGGCGGCGACGGAGGTGACGGCGGCGACGGCGGCGACGGCGGCGGCGGCGGCGGCGGCGGCGGTGTTGACTGTTGGTAGTGACGGGAGGTCCAACAAAACCCTCAGCGGGGCCACCCCGCGACCGGCACCACCGATCTGCATGCATGGCCCGATCCCCGCTCTCGTGCCGCCGTATTGTCTGTGGCGACGGGAGTGGCTTGGCCTGCCTCGGGGCGGCAGGGCCCCGCCGACCACCACGCCTCCTGCCGTCATCCGCCGCCTGCCGTCAGCGGCCGCGCAGCGCGGCGGCGGTGGCCAGCCGTCAGTCGAGCACGTGAGTTCGGCGCGCGAGGACGTCACGCTCGCTCCGCTCTCCCGCAGTCGGCGTGTGGCGCCCGGCGGGCTCGGCCGCGCGGTGATTGCCTGCGAGCGAGGCGTGAAGCGCCCGCTCTGGACGACTGGTTCCGGGCCGGAACTCAGCCGGTACCGCTGGGTCAATATTGGGCCTCGGTGAGGCTCGGTGCAGCCTGTTGACCTGTTAGTCGGAGTGGGAGGAGGGACTGGTGAACAGACTGTCAGGAGTGGTGACCTCAGAAGTGACGCGACCAACGCTCTGTGAACACTGCGCGCTTCAGTGAACAGTGAATTGACGTCCTGACGTCTGTGGGCTTGACAGTGAACGTCCAAGCTTGTGTTACACGTGCGTAACTGCTCAACTGATCACAGTGTTCAGGACTGCACGCGGCGCGGCATGGCTAGATCATAGCCGGTCGAGACAGCGCACTTCACGAGCACTTCAACTCGAATTCTGAGCCCTACCGCCTCCGTGTCGAGGGCGTCTGACAACAGGTATGTGCGATGGTGTTAACAGCGGTCCGTGTCACGCCAGGTGCCGCGGAACAGGTCAGTTGCCGTGTTCCCGATCTGGAGATCGGTGCAGTACCTGAACAGACCACGTGTTCCGGGTAGGTTGCCGGGGTGACAACAGGCCGGAAAGGCTCGGTTCTCCACTATACCACAGTATCGTCCACGCACCCTGCACGTGGGAGTGTGACTGTGCATAGCGGCCGGGTAACCCGGCTGAGTTTGCCGGCGGAATACGGAGCCGGTATAAATCGTGCCCTGGCCCGAGGGCCGGCGGTCCCTCTGATATACGAGCCCACTGCATGTCATGATGCCACAACTCTTCAAAGCTCCTGCAGGTCAGCGCAGTCTAGACACAGCGGACTCAGCAGTCCGGAGCCTGCTCCACAACGGCGAACGCGGGTCTGTGTTATGAACTTATGAACGCCAGAGTATGATCTGGCCGGTCCACTGTATTGCTAGCCTCAGGGGCGGATCCAGGATTTTCTAAGGCAGGGGGCTTCAGGCCTGAGGGCGGCATATTTCCTCGTTGACGGGGGCGGCATGGTGCCTTCCGAGGGCGGCATAATGCCTTCCGAGGGCGGCGATGTACCTTCCGAGGGCGGCATAATGCGTTGTGAGGGCGGCAAGATGTCTTCTGAGGGTGCCAGGGTGCCTTCCAAGAGTGCTACGATGCTGTTGGTAGACGCAAGGGCGCCCTGGCGGCCTCCCGAAAACGCTACGGCGCCTTCGGCGCCGGCAAATCCTATACAAAAATGGCGCCGTTTTCTAAGGCAGGGGGCTTCAGCCCCTACGGCCCCCCTGGATCCGCCACTGGCTAGCCTCCCTTCGTTTTCGCTCCTTCCCACAGTCGTCATTCCGATTCGCCTTCCGTTCTAACTGTGCGTGGGATGCATTTCCGTTTTGCTGGTCATGACGGTCGAACATCAAGATTCAAGGTATACTGAGCGTTTTGGAACAATCCTTTAAAGGGAAAATATTCACCTTTTGATCTCTTTCTCTGCATTATCTTATGTAATATGTATGGTATCAAATTGATCGAGTCTCAATTTAACAATGAAATAATCACTTTTATATTTCGATTTTTGGGGGAAATTAAAAAAAGTACATATAGTTACTTCTTTCGGAGTTCGTGATCGGTGTTTCCCTTCACTATTGGAAGCGCGACATACCTGGCGCTTTTCTTTCAATCTGTTCAACGTTGAAAACACTGAACCACAAATGGCGTAAGTGCGCCGAGAAGCGTGACGACAATGTCTTTGTAAACAAATCGCCGACACTAAATAGGTCGCCGCTGGATGCAATAAGTGAACTTCAGATTTCATTGCCAGTTTTTTTTCATTGCTTGCTTATTTTTGGGGGAGAAATGATTCTGTTTCATGATCAACTAAAGCATAGTGTTATATACAGCCAGAGACAAAACTATATGTACACAACTCCTAATGTTTCAAACATAGGTGTCGATTTATATACTTTGGGTGGGGGGGGGGGGGGGCTCGCCCCTCCCCCCCATGTTGAGTTCGCCCCCCCCCCAATGGTTCTCTCCCCCCCCCAATGACGTGCTCTCGGCCACCCCAATAATTTCCGCCTTTAGATTACTTGATATATAGGTACAGACATAGGTGTCGATTATATACTTTTGGAGTGGCCCTCGGCTCACCCCCCCCCCCCCCCAATGTTGAGTTAGGTCCCCAAAGGTGCTCTCGCCCACCCCCCCCCCCCCCATGTTTTCTGGCCACTGGCGTATCCGAGGAGCCCGAAGGGCCAGCATCCTAAATCGCCTGAAGCCGGCCAAAAAAATGCCGCATTTCCTAATTTAAATGCAAATCTACGCAATTTTTACGACATAAAGTTGTTTAAAATCACCTTTTCATGCATGAAAAAGCGAAATCCGACGTTTTGTTTAGAATTGTGTGACTGGGCTTTAGCCCTCCAAAACAGCTTCTTTGCTATTCTGGCATAACGAAAACGAGTATACACGCCGAAGCGTAGAACCTTTGCCAAGCCTGGGAGGGCCCCATGCCGACCTGAGGTGGCCGTTTACCACTTTGAGAGGACCCTCAATCGATCTAAAAGGGCGCTTGTCCGGCCTGATAACTTTAACCCGCCATTGGCGGGGGGGGGGGCGTTTTTCGCCCCCTGACGATCTTTCGCAATAGCTCAAAAACCAATAGTGCTATCGACGTGAAACTTCAGGTACCTTCTCCTATATCAATTTGAGGTCCTCTGTGCAAAAATGAAGCAATTTCGTCGAACATATTCGAGATATAGCGAATTTAGTGACGTCACTACACACGAGTTTGACACAAAAATCAGCTAAGCTTTAGCAGGCCTTACAAATGCCATATTTTGAGCAAAATGCAATCGAAAAACGTGACAAGATAGAAAATAACAAGGTCTTCAATATGGCTATCTCTGATTTTTACAAATTTTGTTTTTTGCCCCCCTCCCCATAAAAAACGCTTTGTTTGACAAAATGCCCTCAAAATAAAAATGCTAAAACATTTAAAAAATAAACGGAAGATATGTTGAAGAACTACTTGTGGACAATACCCAAACCAAATTTAAAAGCAATGT
>JAXIVJ010001072.1:75000-117500 GCA_036785665.1 Chirona hameri | reverse complement strand
CAATGTTACGACAAGCTGGCCCTGTGACAAATGAACTGCACCGCGGTCGTTGCGTGCACGTCCGGCGGGTTCGGTCACGGCCCCAGCCGGCACGAGACCCGGCCCAAAACTGGCCGCCGCCGACGCTGACTCCCGGTGATGTCCCGCTCCGGTCTGAACATGTATCGTCTGAACATGATGAACATGTCCGTCTGTCGATCTGCACTGGATCTGAACATGGACTTACACCGTCTGTCGGTCCGTACTGAACATGCATCGTCTGCCGGGCCTGAAACCTGGTGCGATACGATCGGAAAGTCCGCCGAGCAACTCCATCGGTGCACGACATGTTCTGCCGAGCAACTCCATCTGCACGACATGTTCTGCATGCGGCCGGGTGTCGTGCGGCGCCCGCTGGTGCGGCGGCGGTACGGGCCAGGTAAAGAACGAGCTCATCTCGCTCTGCTAACGGCCGGCGTGACTCGGGCCAGTCAGTAATGGCGCGCCGGCGCCGCCTTTGACGAATGGACGCACTTACAGAACGAGTCCAATCGGACACAGTTAATTCTCAATTAGAGACGGCACCGCGCCGGGGCGACCCACCGCTCGGGAAAGCCACGCTTTCCAGGCGGGCAAACAGCCGCAGGGGGCGGAGAGGTTCCTCAGGTCACCGCCAGACGGCGGTGAGTGCCGCGGGGCGGAACGCCTGGCCGGCACGCCCCAGCGACGCGCGGTACGCACCGCTTCTGCTGGGTCGGAGGCGACGAGCACGTTGCGCCGCCGCGTCGCCGCGTCGCCGCCGCCGGAATGGCCGACTTAAAATTAGCTCGGCGTCATTATCGATTTCACGGCGTCAGGTGTTGATCTCGGCTCAGCTCGCGGAGCGGAGACGCCGGCGACTGATGTGTGACGGCTTCTAAGGCCGGTCCGGCCGCGCCAAAAGCCGCGTCCGGCTTGGTTACCGGCGCGTTCCTCTCTCAACAGTATTTGTTTCATTTATTTTCTGCAGACCGCCGCCACATGGTTTGGCGATGACAGCGGTCTCGTCTGATTTTTAAACACACGTGCGCCCTGAGCCAAATTCACCTCTCAGATCCACGGTGCCTTGTCTTATTGTTGATGGGAAAAGTCCGACAGCTTAATATCGCGCTGACGCTCGTGACTGCAAGTGACAACTCTATCGGTTTTTCTTTTCTTGGCGAACTGTCACGCCACAGCTCCGGCCGGCGAAGGTGACCGTCAGGCAGGGGCGGATCTAGAGGGGGGGAAGGGGCCATGGGCCCCCAAAGGTCCTGAAACCGGGATGCCCGCCCCCCCCTCAACAACTTCTCGCTGAGGCTGACGGCCTGCTACCCCCAATCCCCACCCACCCCCATCCCCGGTCAGCAACATTTCGCTGATAGCTGACGGCCCGCTACCCCCCCCCCCCCCCCGCCCCCTCAACAACTTTTCGTGAAAATACGCCACTGGATTTGGCAACAAAAAAACACGGCTAGATCCGCCCTTGCCGTCAGGTCAATAGAGGCAAGGTGATCTGGTAGCTGGTATGGAAGCCCATCTGGCAGCGTGTCGGCCGGCGCGGCGCCGTAAAGCGTCCATTGCCTGCTGAACTGCCGTCCGCTAACTGCCCGTCTCTCTAATGAGTTTACCGACCGGCAGACGTCCGGTGCCGCGGCGAGCCGAGAGCTGGACTACCTGAGGTGCCCTCGGGGCGTCTGCACGGTGTCCGGACGAAGGAGGGCTCGCCATCGTCCGACTGCTCTGGGCTGACACCCTCTCTCTCTCTCTCTCTCTCTCTCTCTCTCTCTCTCTCTCTAGTCAGCTCCTCCTCGGTCACAGGCAGCGGCAGACCGGGAGGACGCGGTGGCAGACCGGGAGGACGCGGTGGCCGGGTTTCGACACTGCCTCGGCCCCACATCTTACGCCCCACACCTCACGCCCTACACCCCACACCTCACGCTCTATGCATCACGTCTCACGTCCTACACCTCACGCCCCACAACTCACGCCCAACACCCCACACCTCACGCCCTACACCCCACACCTCACACCTTACACCTTACACCCCTCACCTCACGCCCTACACCCCACACCTCACGTTCTAAGCATCACGTCTCACGTCCTACACCTCACGCCCCACACCCCACGCCCTACACACCACACCTCACGTCCTACACCCCACACCTCGCGCCCTACACCCCACACCTCACGCCCCACACCCTACACCTCACGTCCTACACATCACGTCCTACACCTCACGTCCTACACCCCACACCTCACGCCCCACACCCTACACCTCACGTCCTACACCTCACGTCCTACACCTCACGTCCTACACCTCACGTCCTACACCTCACGTCCTACACCTCACGTCATACACCTCACGTCCTACACCTCACGTCCTACACCTCACGTCCTACACCTCACGTCCTACACCTCACATCCTACACCTCACGTCATACACCTCACGTCCTACACCCCACACCTCACGCCCCACACCCTACACCTCACGTCCTACACTTCACGTCCTACACCTCACGTCCTACACCTCACGTCCTACACCTCACGTCCTACACCTCACGTGCTACACCTCACGTCCTACACCTCACGTCATACACCTCACGCCCTACACCCTACACCTCACGTCCTACACCCTATACCTCACGCTCTAAGCATCACGCCTTGTTTCTCACGCCTCGCTCCTCACACCTCACTCCTCACGCTTCACTCCTCACGCTTCACTCCTCACGCTTCATTCCTCACGCTTCACTCCTCACGCTTCACTCCTCACGCTTCACTCCTCACGCCTCACTTCTCACTCCTCGGTCATCACTTCTCATACCTTGCGTTCGCGCTCGACGCGCGCCGCCATCGCCATCGCCACGCCACGCTCTCTGGTTTCATAATGGTATTATTAGGGTGCTGATTGCGCCGCTGCGACCGGCTGCTGCGAGCCAAATATGCCACGCTCACACCGCACCAGTCACCCATGCATACAAACCAGCCTCGAGGTATGCATACGCTTTATCTGTCGGACAACAGCCGGCTCGTGAGGTCGTGCCGTTCCCAATCAACTCATGTTTTCCCTGTCTGCTCCTACACACCTTCTATTAGGAGCGCTCTTTGACTGTAGTTATCTGCATATCTTATACAGAGGTGGCGTTGCGCAAGCCGGTGTTTGATAGGTATCTCGGAGTTCTCACCGTCTGAATTTTGATGGCTGGCTCGATTATGGTGCATATATGCTGGCAGACATTTTTGTCTGTTGACCTCTCGCGCTTTCTCTTCCTCTTTGGCCGTTCTGTCTCTCTGGTTCCCCTGCTCACTCTTTCATTCCCTCTCTCCGCTTGCATTATCATATTTCCATTTCTCTTCCTCTCTCCATCATCCTGTTCTCTTCATCCTAGCTATTCCATGAATCTCTTCCCCTGCCATCTTCCGGTCGTTACTCCCACGCCTCATACCTCCTCCCCTCCTCCTCGTCCCTTGAAATGTATCCACCTTCCTCCTCCCCATGCTCGTGCTTATGTTTGTCGTCTGCCTCTGTCTCTATCTGGTTCTTCTTCTGTCTCTTCGCCTGCCTGTGTCTGATCCTCACGTCTGTACCCCGGTCTTCCTCTCCGGACCTGACTCCGTCTGTCGGTGGGGTATGATACAGTACCGCGGGCGGCGCCCCGCTGACCCCGCTGACCCCGCTGACCCCGGCCTGACCTCTGACCCGTCTTCGCCACGGGTCAGTCAATCCGACCGGGGATTCGTCACACAGTCCAGCGGACCATTCCTCCAAATTAACCCCATCCGAGGCGCGATTTTCCGCGCCGTCACCGGCCGGCTCGGCGGGGAGTGGCCGGTCCCGGGGGAGGCCGGAGAGCCGGGAGGCCGGGGAGCCGGGAGGCCGGGGAGGGTGGTGCAGCCCCCCCCCCCCCGGGAGGCGGGGGGGGGGGGGGGGTGGCTGCACGTGCACGGTCAAGGCCTGCCGGAGCGCCTGATGAATGGGTGATGCGGAGTGGCTGAGGGTGGCCGGCCGAACCATCACAGGCACCGACCGGACCTCTGACCGGGCAGACCGCGGCCGGACCAGGCTCCAGGTCCTGTATCAGGCCGACCGGGCCTCTGACCGGGCAGACCGCGGCCGGACCAGACTACAGGTCCTGTATCAGGCCGACCGGGCAGACCGCGGCCGCACCAGGCTCCAGGTCCTGTATCAGGCCGACCGGACCTCTCTGACCGGGCAGACCGCGGCCGGACCAGGCTCCAGGTCCTGTATCAGGCCGACCGGGCCTCTGACCGGGCGTCCTGTGATGGCAGCCGGCAGACCGCGGCCGGACCAGCCAGCAGTTCCTCTGTCAGGCTGAGGCCAATGTGTACCGCCGTGTTCCTTCCTGCTGGCTTGTTCTCACAACTGTAGAGACCACTCCTCCAGACTTGCACAGATCTATCCCCGCGAGCTCCAACAACAGCGATATTGAGCCATTGAGCACCCTTTGTGTATCATTCATGACAACTCTGTAGGGTCCGGTAACAGTAAGGAACCCGGCCGAGCCCGGCTGTCGCTGCGGCACTGGCCACACCTGGCTGAATCACATGTACACAGCCGACCGACCGCGACAGACGACAGGCGACAGGCGACAGGCGACAGGCGACCACTGTCTCAGGCGACACCTGATGTTCACACGATGACGTCGCACAGGACAGCTTATCGGCGCCACAATCCGCCGAGACTCGGGACCGAACCGCTGACACCGACGACACGCCGGACACCGACACCGGACGGCGCCACAATCCGCCGAGACTCGAGACCGAACCGCTGACACCGACACGCAGGACACCGACACCGGATCACCGGCCGGCCGGGCACGGACGCACGACACGGGCACGGGCACGGGCACGGGCACGGGCACGGACACGGACACGGACACGGACACGGACGCGGACGCGGACGCGGACACGGACACGGACACGGACACGGGCACGGGCACGGGCACGGACACGGACACGGACACGGACACGAACACGGACACGAACATGGGCAGGGACACGAACACGAACACGAACACGAACACGAACACGAACACGAACACGAACACGAACACGAACACGAACACGAACACGAACACGAACACGAACACGAACACGGACACGAACACGAACACGAACACGAACACGAACACGAACATGTGCATGGACACGGACGCGGATACGGGCACGGAACACGGGCAGGGACACGAGCACGGACAGGACAGAGACACGGCACGGGCACGGACACGGGGGGGGGGGGGGCGTGGCGTACTCTTTTGACGGCGGCAGAACAGTGTGAGGAGCAGCGGCGGTAGAGCGCTGAGCGCCAGGCCGCAGTAGCTCGCAGGAAGCTCAGGCCGGGTTCAGTCGGACCGCAGCAGTCGCGCTGCAGCCGACTCGGTTCCCGGCCGGTCCTGGCGCCGCATGGGGCCGGCGGCGGCGGCGGGCCGGGCGTGGCGCGGCGCGTTGCAGGCGACCACGCGGCCCTGTCACACCGTCGGTCTGTTAATGGTCCCGGACCGATCGCTGGGACGATAGAGACGGCGGCGGCGGCGGCGGCGGCGGCGGCGGCGGAGCGCGGGCGTGGCCGCTGGTATAACAGACTGCCGGCCGGCGCCGCACCGGAATGGCGTGCTGCGGCGGTCGGTATGACCCGGGCGGGGCCCGGCTCGGGTCAGTAACGCGGCGCGGCGACGGCGGCCGGCGCACCGCACCCCGCCGCTGGAGACCGACCGAGACTGCAAACGGGCGCATTTGTAGCGGCCGCTCGGTAATCAGAGCAATCGGCCGACGTCAGCACAGGAAAGCGCCCCGTATCACGCCAAATCTGCAAGTCAAGGCGAGCCTGTAAACATGCAGAATGGCGCACAATGGGTTATGTGCGATACTCGGCATGACTCGCGCCGGGCGTTGCGAGTGTATTTTCAGTGTTATTTAATGGCGCATTGCTCCGAATGGTTATTGTAACTCCCTTCCGTCATGGCGCCGCGCTGCTTTCGACCTCCTTAGCCGTGGCTTATCAGTGCTGATTTGTGTACATCCTGTCACTGCGCTCTGAAAGTAGGGCTCGTACATATTTATCTGGATATTATTGGCGCTATAGTTAGTGGCAATGTCACCTAAAGTAACTTTTTACTGGCGCAGTTGATATTACGGTCAATAAATTAGACATCCCCACCTTTTAGTTCCTCCTAAATTCTCCGTTAATATGGGAATGCACATCGTGCCAATAGCCCTGAGTCTGACCTTTCGCCTTCCTACACGGGCTAATTGCTAAAAATGTTCCACCCGTCACTTAATTGCCCGGCGTTAATAGCAAAAAATGTTCCAGCACGGCAGTTCGTGGCATTACATGACGAGCAGGGCGTTGCACCGACTTCACTGACTACACTGGCTTGCACTTGACCTCCGCTGACCTAGGTAACCACGGGACCGACGAAAAATCGAGACATCACTGTCGCCGCCGCCACCAGCCTCACCTCGGATCGCCGCAGAGCGCCGAACAAGACGAGCCGTAATGCCGCCGCCACCAGCCTCACCTCGGATCGCCGCAGAGCGCCGAACAAGACGAGCCGTAATGCCGCCGCCACCAGCCTCACCTCGGATCGCCGCCGCCACCAGCCTCACCTCGGATCGCCGCCGCCGCCAGCCTCACCTCGGATCGCCGCCGCCACCAGCCTCACCTCGGATCGCCGCCGCCACCAGCCTCACCTCGGATCGCCGCCGCCACCAGCCTCACCTCGGATCGCCGCCGCCACCAGCCTCACCTCGGATCGCCGCCGCCAGCCTCACTGCTGAGGGTGGCCGCCGCCACCAGCCTCACTGCTGAGGGTGGCTGCGAGGCGGCATTACGGCCGATAAGACGGCCGTAATGCCGCCTCGCCACCAGCCTCACTGCTGAGGGTGGCTGCGAGGCGGCATTACGGCCGATAAGACGGCCGTAATGCCGCCGCCGCCAGCCTCACTGCTGAGGGTGGCTGCGAGGCGGCATTACGGCCGATAAGACGGCCGTAATGCCGCCTCGCCACCAGCCTCACTGCTGAGGGTGGCTGCGAGGCGGCATTACGGCCGATAAGACGGCCGTAATGCCGCCGCCGCCAGCCTCACTGCTGAGGGTGGCTGCGAGGCGGCATTACGGCCGATAAGACGGCCGTAATGCCGCCTCGCCACCAGCCTCACTGCTGAGGGTGGCTGCGAGGCGGCATTACGGCCGATAAGACGGCCGTAATGCCGCCGCCGCCAGCCTCACTGCTGAGGGTGGCTGCGAGGCGGCATTACGGCCGATAAGACGGCCGTAATGCCGCCGCCGCCAGCCTCACTGCTGAGGGTGGCTGCGAGGCGGCATTACGGCCGATAAGACGAGCCGTAATGCCGCCTCGCCTGGCGAAAAACCGCTCTCAGCGGTTTGGCCGTGTTCACATGGCGGTCGAGTTGTCGGCGCTTTACGAGGCCGGGCGCCGGCGCCCTCTGCCGGCTGCCGGCTGCCGGCGGGTTCGTGGGAGCTGCCCTCGGCCCGGGTCGGGGTCTGCTGAGGTCCTGACGGACGGCCGGGGATACAATGAGGCGACATACAAAAACGGCCCCTCAGACGGCCCGATCGCTTCTAACCCACCGCTAATCAGCCGCTGTCGCCGCCCGCTGTCCGCTAATCAGAGGTTAGCGACGGCGGCGCCGCGCTCAGGCTTTATGCACCAATTTTCGCTCATAAAACAGTGCATATTTGATCAAATTAATCAGGGGCGCGACGGAGGGGCGGCTCGGGCCTCATGGAGTCGCCAAAAGCAGCACTCGGCTCCCTTATTGAATGTGACAGCGGACGAACAGCGCGCCACGGCACACCACGACCCGCGACCAGCGCGCCACGGCACACCACGAGCCGCGCCATAACTGCCTCCCGACCACGACCCGCGCCATAACGGCCTCCCAACCACGAGCCGCGCTTAAACTGCCGCCTCGTCACAAGAGCGCCGCACATGAACGGCCTCGGAGCTATTCTCTGCACCTGCGACCTGCCGCCGGCTGCGTTCTACGGTCCGCCGTCGGCCCGCGCGGCGGTGAGGTGCAGTGTGTTCGCAGAATGAATGGGCACCTGGCTGCGGTCGGCTCTCTCGATGACCGCGGTCTCGCGGAGCTCTCGTGCTGGTTGCGGTCTGCTGACTTGTGGTGACCGCGGTCTGTCGTCTCGCGGTGCCGCAGAGACCGGCCAGCGCGACGTGATTACAACGCTCGGTGAATCGTGTCCGTGTTTTCGATCGAGAGCGATTAGTCGCGGCAGTGGAGAGCGGCGAATTGCTCCGGATTGACGTCATGCTCGGACGGTTTATGCCGAGCTGAGCACGGGGAAATGATCCGTAACATCACAGCTCAGCGCCGGCGCCGCCACCGTCACGGTGCTGATTAAAATGCGCTTAGGAAATGCATTGCACCTGTCGCCGGTGGCGGCCGAAAAACAGCGGTACGCTTCAGTGGCGCGGCTGACCTGCCGGCGTACGACTCAGCAGAGACCGACGTGTGCCGGCCGGGTGGGGGGGGGGGGGGGGGGGGGAGGAGGGAATGACATGTCAGTCAGGGGCGGCAGGCAGACAGGCGGCCGGCGCCCGCCCGCTCCACGTGGGGTCAAACTACACGGCCCACGCGGGCCGCGGCCCGCCCCCGCGGGACCTGCTGACAAAGTGGACCCGGCGACTCCTCGCCCGCCGTGAGAAGACAAGGACGTCGTGACGGTACGTTACGCCGTGGCTGGCCGTGTGTCACGCGTCACGCGCCACTCCGTGGCCGTATGTCACGTGTCACACCTCGTGCCGGCCTGGCGGAAGGACGCACCGCCGCCCGGCTGGTTTAGGTGGGAGCTCTCCGCCGTCTGAGTCTCGGTCCCGTGTGAACGAACCGGCCAGCCGGGTAAACGGGTTATGAACTTATGATGTGTTATGTACTACTTCTATGTGCTACTTATGTGTTCTGTGTTGACCGGGGCTGACCCTTTTTATGAGCTAGGCGGCCGATGTTTGCCCTGTTTCATGCTCGTATATGCAGGAATCTCTCAGTAGCGTGCTTCTATAGCCGTTTTTTGATGAGCGACTGCATACGAAAGTGCATACCAAACCAAAGCTAGATTTTCATCCCGTTGAAGGCAGCTATGTCTGTGGAGACCTTGGCCGCGCTGGGTAACTCTCTTGGTAACTCGCTTGGTAAGGCCGCGCTTGGTAACTCTCGGCTTGAACACCTGTTTTCATTCCAGTCAGTTCCAGGGACAATCAGTCGTTACTGGGGCGTGCATTGAAATTTGGAAACGCCATCAATCAACCATTGTTCGCTCATGCGTCTGTCATTTGCCGTGCGTGCCTGCGTAGCCAATAACCTGACGTTTCGGGGAGCAGAAACGCCTTTTTACGTATCGTCTTTGAATGAAGCACTAGCTTGACTCAGCCGTGACTTTGTTTGGCCTTGTTATGGTCATGCGCCCAGTTTTCAAGGTCGGTGGTGAATGAAACGGAGCCAGATTGTATCGTATGCAGTTGCAGTATGCATTGACTTGCAGCTGATCAATGCGTGTTCAATGCATCAAGCACAGCTCCTGTTCCTCCTTTGCCGTCTTGAAAAAGTGGAGCATAGCAATACCTGGCTGATTATGCCCTGCGCATCAGGAAGCATCAGGGATAGTATGGAACCTAATTATCACTGCATAACTACCAGCAAGGCGCCGTAGTTGGCGATGAACGAGCGAGCGCGAAGGAAATGTATGGGGAATTTCAACTCGATCGGGCAAGTATTTACTGAGATACAAAAAAGGATGCGCTCGTGCGCACGTGCAGAGGCACCCACCCTTGACTTGGGGAAGTGGGGGCTGAGAGGTCCCTAACCCACAGGCGTACACAAGGGGGGAGGGGGGTAATGGGGCAATTGCCTCCCCCTGAAGGTCTGTACGTGCCCCCTTTGGTCGAAAACAAATAATGATTTTTTTGATTTTTTAAAGATAAAAATTGTGAAAATATGCCCTTTTAAAATATAGTGGGTCAAATCCGGTGAGTTTTTTTTTGGTGGGGGTACTTTATGCCCCCCTGAGCAAAAATTGCACCCTCCTGGAGTGAATCCTGAGTACGCTACTGCCCCAACCACACACCAAATTTGAACACAATCGGCTCAGCCGTTCCCGAGATAAAGAATAGGGGTATGCACGTGCGCACGTGCAGACACCCCACTCCTGACTTGTGGAAAGGCGGCGGCTGAGAGGTCCCTAACCACGCGCCAAATTCGAACACAATCGGCTCAGCAGTTCCTGAGATACAAAATAGGGGTGTGCACGTGCGCACGTGCGCACATCACACGGCACGCGCCACGCACAGTGGTAGTCACCCACATGAGTCAGCACCGGTCTCAAACAGGGTAGATTGGATGGGGCTATTCAGCAAAGAAGTTCGCTTGTCAATTGGACGTGTGGTTGCAGAGATATGAGCTTCTCAAAAGCGTCGCCACGGGTCGGGCCGGGCCGGGTCGGGCCGCTCATAATCAGCTTTTCCCATATACCACGGAAGGACGAGCGAGCGCTTCGCGCTCGCTCGTAACCAGCCTGATGCACGAACTCAGAAGTTCGGCTATACGCTGCTGTTGTCGACAGGTGGTATTTTCCGCGACTGTTCATACAGTCTGTTTGTGGTACTTCAGTGCCGAACATTTCCATTGTCAAACTATCAGGCTGGTGAAACGTGCTCTCCGATGTGTCGTTCAAACACGAATTGCTGAACAGTCTTCCAAAGGTGCCCTGGCTCCATGAGCTTTACGGGACCCCGATGAACCCTCCGTCTGCAGCTGCAGGGGACCAATTTGATATAATTCGATTCAATTCGATTCAATTCGATACAATTATCCAGTGTTCAGCGCTGAAGGCAAGCTGGAGACTTCTCGGTTCTTAACCTATTTTTGAGCCGTGAGCAATGACCTAAAGTTTACTAACAAACTGTCTGTCATTGAACTTTCGAGAAATCACATTTGCGAAACGGAGGGTCATAAGCTCACAATCACAGCACATTCGGCATGTTCCTGCGATTCACGATGTTCCTAAAGCACGTGTCTCTGCACATTTGTGACGTTGGCAGGGATCTTCGTGACATTGCTGACATTGCCGTCTGTCTGGCTAGTTGTCGATTGCTGACTTTTGTTGGCAACACAAAAGTGTATGTCTAACAATCGTGTCTCACTTTATATGTTAACAAATGCGAGACCGCAAAAATGTCCCAAGCTCAGATTTTCCCAGTTTCATGCTACAATATCAGCAGATCCTGTCCCCTGGAATGAAAGCCAGTCATCTATCAGTGATATCACGAGGAAACTGATTTACGACTTCTGATAAGCCAGCCGTCCAGCTGCACCACAGGACATAGCATGACCGCGTATTTTACCCTTCATTCCGGCATATCCCGGGCCCGACAGACCGTTTTGAATCTGTAGCGCTTCTACGTCCTGACATTTTGTCCGTCGTGCTGAGTGTCACATGTTATTAATGTCATATATGACACGATGACGCATTTGATAGCCAGGGCGGCGGGAGCGGCCATGTCACGCGTCACCCGTCTCACCTGCGCCACGATAGGCTATCCTGGCGCAGTGCGGCAGGCGCGGCGTGATGCGACGTTTCGCGGCGCGGACAGCTGCGCCGTATTCGCCAGCGCGCGGTGCTACCGCCCCGGAATGGCAATGATGGCAGCTCGCGGCGCGGCGCGGTTCCCAGGCCGGCGGCGATTGTGGCGCGGTAGCTCTCACGCGCTCGCACTGCCCTCGGACGCGGCCACCACGGCCACCGCCGGACCGCCTGGGGTGAGCTCCGCAGAGCCAGAGGCTGTATTGCCGGCCTCGGCCGCCCGCTCCATCGGCCTGGCGGTCAGGGCCGCCTGCTGCGTCCGAACGGTCAGCCGCCGCTGGCCGGCGGGTGACGCAGTTCTGACCAGATTTTTGCGGAGTTGCGGTATTTCGGTGGCAGCTGGTGGCCCCGGCTAACTTCTGGGAGGGTGCCTACGGTCGCTGTGTTTTGAAGTCTGGTCACTGGACCGAGGAGGCGGTGAGAGCTTGGCAGGGCGCTGAGACGCTGAGCCCCGCTGAGTAACTAGGCTGGTTTATCATCGGGTATTTGGACGGTTCACCACGAGGCTGTGCAGGATAAGCAAACGGCAGTGATTCGCCGGTGGACGAGTGAAGGCCAGCGCTCCAGCCCTGGCGTGACCGCGTCCGGACCTTGGCGGGAACGGCGGCGATCTGTCCCCGTCAGGCCATACATGACTTCATAAGACGCTGCCAGCCGCGCACTATCGGCTCGGCGGCGGATTGAACGATAGTTTACACCTCGCGAGCCCCAGGTACAGCTCATTTCATTAGAAATACAAAATGGCATGACGACGGCAAGATGGGAGGCCTACTGGTCTGTCGGCTCATTAATATTTAACGGATCAGCGATCTATGCAGCTGGGCGCCACAGTGATGACCGACTCTGTTGATGGAGTTCGCCTGGTAACGGAGTGTGACAGTTTGTCCGATCCGACCTTTGATAACCGGACCTACCATTACTCACCAAACACGGCAGATTGATTAAGGCTAACGATTCGCATCTCTCATTGCCAATGATCACGCCTGCGCCTAGTTAGCGCCGACCTGTGGGTGGCTGTGCGATACACACGGGCCACATGACGTCACGGCTAGTTGGGTACACAATACGGATAACATCGGCGATGTCACGGTCGACTGGCGCCGGATAACGACCGCAAACCATTAACAACCCGCCCCATTGGCCATTATCCATTAACCGAACATTGGCCATTATCCATTAACCGAGCATTGGCCATTATCCATTAACCGAGCATTGGCCATTATCCATTAACTGAACATTGGCCATTATCCATTAACCGAACATTGGCCATTATCCATTAACCGAGCATTGGCCATTATCCATTAACCGAACATTGGCCATTATCCATTAACCGAACATTGGCCATTATCCATTAACTGAACATTGGCCATTATCCATTAACCGAACATTGGCCATTATCCATTAACCGAGCATTGGCCATTATACATTAACCGAACATTGGCCATTATCCATTAACCGAACATTGGCCATTATCCATTAACTGAACATTGGCAATTATCCATTAACCGAACATTGACCATTATCCATTAACCGAACATTGGCCATTATCCATTAACCGAACATTGGCCATTATCCATTAACCGAACATTGGCCATTATCCATTAACTGAACATTGTCCATTAGCCATTAACTGAACATTGGCCATTATCCATTAACCGAACATTGGCCATTATCCATTAACCGAACATTGGCCATTATCCATTAACTGAACATTGGCCATTATCCATTAACTGAACATTGATCATTATCCATTAACCGAACATTGGCCATTATCCATTAACCGAACATTGGTCATTATCCATTAACCGAACATTGGCCATTATCCATTAACCGAACATTGACCATTATCCATTAACCGAGCATTGGCCATTATCCATTAACCGAGCATTGACCATTATCCATTAACCGAGCATTATGAGAGATCGGCGCGGCCTTGACCACCGAGCAGCTCAAACATCTGAGTCCTGCGAGTTCCCCGCCCGACCCACTTGGTCTCGGAATCAATAATCGCAGCCGCTCGCGGTCTCTCGGCGCGATTTATGGTGAGCTGCAAATTGGCGAGTATTTTACGGCGACATTTAGCTGTCTCCCAGCGTCTCCGTGCCACCGTGAACGTCTCAGTCCCGCTGCGTCTCCCAGTGACATCTGCCGGTGTCTCCAGTGAAGGAGGCTTTGTGTTAATGGAATGCGCTTCCCTCGCTACACCGGTGGCCGTCGTCGGCTGGGACCGGTGGTTTCTCATAACGTAATGCTCGGACCGTTGATTAAACAGTCGGCTGCGACATGCACCGCCCGACATGCACCGCCCGACATGCACCGCCCGACATGCACCGCCCGCTGTCCGCGCTGGCCAGACCTGCGTTTCTGTGCAAGATATAGCTATTCAATAACTTGGCTACTTGTCATGCTTTTGCTTTACGCGGCTCTTATCTCAGGCTTAAGGCAAATAAACTTCTGCTGACATCATGTCCCGAGATCGCGTTTCGCTGCACTCGCTCTTAAAATGTGTCATATATTGCTCATATTTTGGATTTAGCTTGACATAATGGCTTTCTTTGCCTCTCACACACTTTTTTGTGCAGTCATTTTCCCTGGCAGCAGAAAAGAGTAACACCAGAAGTCCAAACATGCGGTTGCAGCGAGCATTCATGGCTCGGACACTTTCACTTTTCGTGCAGAGTGCACACTGCGCAGTGCAAACAGTGCAGTGCACACGGCACTGTGCAGGGGCGGACTGTGGCGACAGTGCGACGCCACGGACGGTAACGGTGCCGGTCCGGTTCCCATTCAGCTGGAGCACGAGCTGCCGGCACCGGGCTGAGGGAGGGGGCGGTACACCACCGGAAAGGACTGTGGCACAGGGGACTGGATCGTGACTTCTGAAGGGACTGCGGGACTGGACCATGCCGCCATGTCGTCACCGGGCCCCCTCAAAAGGGAGGATGTGATTTTTGCACGGCGCACCGTAGGTACCTCTGTCCTCTACCCAGGGGAGAGGTACGGTACTTCAGCAGAGGAATGCTGGAGCAACACCGGAGTGATTGCTAACCTGGACTGACCAGAACCGTCTTCTGGGAGCCAATAATAGGTAAGGAGGCCGCCAGTTAATGACACTAGGAGTTAATGGACCAATTGGCCCTTTTAACGATGTGCCCAATACGGACTGCTTCTCTTCAGCATGTCGACTGAGTGTGACCTTGGCGAAAAACGAGTGACCAATGACCATGACAACAGACATGCGAGGAGCTGATTGGCATGGTATTGAGCGAACCCATTGATCATGGATCGTTATTATTTGTTATTTGGTGCTCAGACGTGGACTATTTTTCATTTGTGGATATGGGTTATTTGGGAGGCTTGGATATTTCGTGACGGTGGAGATGCTTATGATGAATGGCAAGGGAGAAAGCCACTGCCAAGGCCTACCTTGATGAACAAATATCGCTCACTTTGATGACAAAAAAGAAACGAGAAGTGCCAACTAATGGTTATTACGACATTTATATTGGGAGCTAGCAATATGCCGACTTCTGCGTGTAAATACTCAATGTCAGGATGTCGTGTCGTGAGGGATTATTATACGGACATTACACTTTCACATGCTTTGTATTACGGATAAATTATTATTTATGATGAGTGACACGACTGAAATGTCTCAGGTTAACGACCCTGCAATGTAATCCTCGGAACAGCACGTGACGTTGAACTGCGCGACGCCAGCCTCAAGAAAGCGTCCGTCAAATTTATGTCGCCCGTAATAGAATAATGAAATTGTTCAGCGCTATAACCATCGGCGATTTCCAGCGGGCAGCTATTATGCGGTGTGTCTGGAGAGCGGCGGTGTGGCGGCGGGTCACAGCGTGTGGCCAGCGGCCGACCTGCGGCCTCCTCACCCTGCAGGGCGGCCACAGGACGCGCCGCCGCTGGGAGCCGGCTCGGCTCTAATGGTGGAGCCGGCAGCGCGCCGGCGCCGCCGCGGTTAAAGGCCAGCCGTGGCTCTCACACTCTGCCGTGATTGATTCGGGAGACGCCCATCCGTGATTAGCTAAATTCGGAGCTTAACGAGATTTCACCCACCGGGACGGAATAGATTCACTCGCCGTGTGCTGGGACCTCAGAATGTGCGGTGTAAATAATGCGCGGCCGCCTGCGATCGGCGGCTGGCTGATTGTAAAGTGGCCATTTTGCGCAATGCAACAGAGGTAGGTGACTATTTTTGTCTCCATAATCAGGCGTAATATGCATGCAGGCAGCAGTCAGCGGCACCGTTTCTATAAGCAGTGTGAGTTATGGATTATGGGAACATAGATGACTGTTACGCAACCGCAGCGCACGGCGGGTCGTTCAGTTGAGTAATGCCCAATTGCGGCCTCGTCTACCCTTTCAGGTACTCCTCGCTTGTCGCCGGTGGAATCAGCACTGGCTTGCGTGACAGTACCTGACCTTGATGCTCCTCCCGATGCGCAATCGGGTCAAACCGATCGTCATGCCAGGCGACGTTTCGTGTCGACTCTGTCAGAAAATACGAATGAACACGGAAAAACGCCGCCGTGTATAAGGCTGGATTACCTCGCTGCCGGTTCTGCGCGCCGGGCCGCAGTGTTCGGCATATCGCTTCCGATTGTCGCCTCCAGCCAATGGCGTGACTTGGCTGAGTCGACATACGGAATATCAGCCGGCACATCGGCCCCGCGGGCCGAGTTTGGTCACGGTGATGGATCGGTAACCTTGCGTGTGAATCTTTTGATAGACTCAAAAAGCGCACTGTCAGGTTTATGTCAGACGAAGTCATTGAGCTATTGCAGCATTGCACGCTACGCTAGTTCGCTACTGTTACGGAATCCTTGTTATGGATCCATGGAACGAGTGGGTACTGGCGGGTCCAGGGTACGAGTTTGGGGGGGGGGGGGTTGTTCCGTTTCATCAGCGAACAGTTGTTGACCGGGGGGGGGGGGATGACGTCGCGTCGTCAGCGCGAAAGAGGCATTGGCCGGGGGAGGAGAGTTTTTTCTCTCCTAATTATCACTTATTACAGCCAATGCAAGAACGCGTGGGGGGACATACTTGTATTGCATGCCCCCATGTCTCTGTGGGGGAGTGGGGAGCATTTGCCCCTATTGCCTCCCCCCTGGACCCGCCAGTGCCGGTGGGTGGGGCTGTGTTTTTTTTTATCAAAATTGTTGTCATCTGAGCTAAGATTTGTCTGATGCAGTTTGCACAATTGCTACAAATTGTGGATTCTAGGATGAAATTGTGCAATACATTGCAAGGCGTCAGTTCGATGAATAGCTGCAATAACTCAGATGCGTTGGGTTTTCAGATCATTCGAATTGTTCACAGCAAATGTGATTACCAGAATGACAATGGAAGAAATGGGTCATCATTTGCGCGCTATGAATACAGAACGTTAATGTCTCCGGCTCCAGCACAGCTGTAATATTTTGTGTCAATATAATCACCCGTAGATACCTACAAATTATAGCTACTTTGGTAAATAAATCACAAGGGAATGTCAGAGATCGCCGGACATTGAGTTGACTAATCTCAGTAATGCCTCCTTGTTTGCCTGTCCCTTTAATCTCCATCGTTCCAGTGGTCCCACCCTGTATTATGCGATCATTTGATGTCAGTATCGACATGTTATTGGCGATCAATTAATCCTGAACGGGTATAATTTCAGCGATCGTTTAATCAGCCGGTGTCGGTCGGTCACGCGACTGTGAGGAGTTATCACTGATCTGCCGTCAGTCAGCACGACACGAATACAGCGAATACAGCGTCACGACACGAATACAGCGTCACGTGCCGCCGGGCCTGACAGCGGGAGTGTGGGCCTGTTCGCGTCACGTGTCGCCGGGCCTGACAGCGGGAGTGTGGGCCTGTTCGCGTCACGTGTCACCAGGCCTGACAGCGGGAGTGTGGGCCTGTTCGCGTCACGTGTCGCCGGGCCTGACAGCGGGAGTGTGGGCCTGTTCGCGTCACGTGTCGCCGGGCCTGACAGCGGGAGTGTGGGCCTGTTCGCGTCACGTGTCACCAGGCCTGACAGCGGGAGTGTGGGCCTGTTCGCGTCACGTGTCGCCGGGCCTGACAGCGGGAGTGTGGGCCTGTTCGCGTCACGTGCCGCCGAGCCTGACAGCGGGAGTGTGGGCCTGTTCGCGTCACGTGTCGCCGGGCCTGACAGCGGGAGTGTGGGCCTGTTCGCGTCACGTGTCGCCGGGCCTGACAGCGGGAGTGTGGGCCTGTTCGCGTCACGTGTCGCCGGGCCTGACAGCGGGAATGTGGGCCTGTTCGCGTCACGTGTCGCCGGGCCTGACAGCGGGAGTGTGGGCCTGTTCGCGTCACGTGTCGCCGGGCCTGACAGCGGGAGTGTGGGCCTGTTCGCGTCACGTGCCGCCGGCCTGACAGCGGGAGTGTGGGCCTGTTCGCGTCACGTGCCGCCGGGCTTGACAGCGGGAGTGTGGGCCTGTTCGCGTCACGTGTCGCCGGGCCTGACAGCGGGAGTGTGGGCCTGTTCGCGTCACGTGTCGCCGGGCCTGACAGCGGAAGTGTGGGCCTGTTCGCGTCACGTGTCGCCGGGCCTGACAGCGGGAGTGTGGGCCTGTTCGCGTCACGTGTCGCCGGGCCTGACAGCGGGAGTGTGGGCCTGTTCGCGTCACGTGTCACCAGGCCTGACAGCGGGAGTGTGGGCCTGTTCGCGTCACGTGTCGCCGGGCCTGACAGCGGGAGTGTGGGCCTGTTCGCGTCACGTGTCACCGGGCCTGACAGCGGGAGTGTGGGCCTGTTCGCGTCACGTGTCGCCGGGCCTGACAGCGGGAGTGTGGGCCTGTTCGCGGCACGTGTCACCAGGCCTGACAGCGGGAGTGTGGGCCTGTTCGTGTCACGTGTCACCAGGCCTGACAGCGGGAGTGTGGGCCTGTTCGCGTCACGTGTCACCAGGCCTGACAGCGGGAGTGTGGGCCTGTTTGCGTCACGTGTCACCAGGCCTGACAGCGGGAGTGTGGGCCTGTTCGCGTCACGTGTCGCCGGGCCTGACAGCGGGAGTGTGGGCCTGTTCGCGTCACGTGTCACCAGGCCTGACAGCGGGAGTGTGGGCCTGTTCGCGTCACGTGTCACCAGGCCTGACAGCGGGAGTGTGGGCCTGTTCGCGTCACGTGTCACCAGGCCTGACAGCGGGAGTGTGGGCCTGTTCGCGTCACGTGTCGCCGGGCCTGACAGCGGGAGTGTGGGCCTGTTCGCGTCACGTGTCACCAGGCCTGACAGCGGGAGTGTGGGCCTGTTCGCGTCACGTGTCACCAGGCCTGACAGCGGGAGTGTGGGCCTGTTCGCGTCACGTGTCACCAGGCCTGACAGCGGGAGTGTGGGCCTGTTCGCGTCACGTGTCGCCGGGCCTGACAGCGGGAGTGTGGGCCTGTTCGCGTCACGTGTCACCAGGCCTGACAGCGGGAGTGTGGGCCTGTTCGTGTCACGTGTCACCAGGCCTGACAGCGGGAGTGTGGGCCTGTTCGCGTCACGTGTCACCAGGCCTGACAGCGGGAGTGTGGGCCTGTTCGTGTCACGTGTCACCAGGCCTGACAGCGGGAGTGTGGGCCTGTTCGCGTCACGTGTCACCAGGCCTGACAGCGGGAGTGTGGGCCTGTTCGCGTCACGTGTCACCAGGCCTGACAGCGGGAGTGTGGGCCTGTTCGCGTCACGTGTCGCCGGGCCTGACAGCGGGAGTGTGGGCCTGTTCGCGTCACGTGTCACCAGGCCTGACAGCGGGAGTGTGGGCCTGTTTGCGTCACGTGTCGCCAGGCCTGACAGCGGGAGTGTGGGCCTGTTCGCGTCACGTGTCACCAGGCCTGACAGCGGGAGTGTGGGTCTGTTCGCGTCACGTGTCGCCGGGCCTGACAGCGGGAGTGTGGGCCTGTTCGCGTCACGTGTCACCAGGCCTGACAGCGGGAGTGTGGGCCTGTTCGCGTCACGTGTCACCAGGCCTGACAGCGGGAGTGTGGGCCTGTTCGCGTCACGTGTCGCCGGGCCTGACAGCGGGAGTGTGGGCCTGTTCGCGTCACGTGTCACCAGGCCTGACAGCGGGAGTGTGGGCCGCTTCCGGCACTGTCGCCGCCCGGCCGCCGTCCGGCCGCCGCCCGGTCACACCCCGCTGTCCGGCGAGTGTGGTTGTGTACCCGCCCTACGGAGCCCTCCGTGACGCGTGATTTATCGTCACCGGAAAGACGGCAGCCACAGCCGAAATCAGGCGGTGCCCGTGGAGTGGGGCGCGGGCGGCCGTTTTTGTGATGGTGAGACGTGGGTGCAGGGGCGGCGCCCCCAATTTTGTATAGGGGGGGGGGGGGCGGGCCCATTTTTTTCAATCGTAGAAAATCGAATTGTTTATGCAAATATAAAAAACGACAAAAGAACGGAAATGATAGTCTCTTAACAATGGCTATCTCGGATTGGCAAAATTTTGGCTTTTTGACCCCCAAAAATAAACAAACTGATTTGTTCGGAAAATGTCCACAAAATCAAAACATTTTAAGACATTAAACAAAAACGGGATATATATGGGAGAACTAAGTATGGACGATACCCAAACCAAATTTCAAATACATATCTTTACTTTTGACTGACTTATAGCTCCCTAAGTATAAATAACTCATGACGTAATTTTTTTAAGTTACGTTTTTTTTCTTTTATTGACCAGATGCAGACAAATAAATGTCACCGCTGTATTTCTCAGACCAAACTGGGCTAGAAACATGCCTTTTTTACTTATATTAATTCATTTCAAATTACACCTTGACCTTGATCTTTGCTTACAATTTCACTTTTGCTTATGCGGGAGATGCATTATACCTTTGAGAGCACTTCGTGCGATAAGTTAGGATGAAACACACTGCACACACCGTACGCATGTTTCTTGATCACGGCTACTGAATGCCAAGCGATGTTGATACCTGGCATTTTACCTGGCATGATTGAAGATTAATGCTTTATGTCCTCGAAACATTCAGTATTAGTGCGCCCCGCTGGGGTATTCAGCCGAACACGCTGGGGGGGGGGGGGCAGATTCTGCCCCCTCGTTATCTTCCGAACCAATAACCGCAGCGAGGCGCGCAAGGAGGCAATCGAAAGCTCTTGAAGGGAATAGGTCACCTGGAAAGTTGTCTTGAAATTCAACCATACGGTGCATCTTGAGCTCAAAACTACGAATATGACTTTGGTTTGGACAACTGATGGATATATGTGGAGAAAGAAGTAAGTTTCTCTTTGTATTTCACGAGAAATCGTAGATAGCAGCTGGCGTTCTGGCTCCGCCCTCCTCCGCCTGACGCCAAGTACAGTCTCTGACAAGGGGCCGCCGCGCCGTCCGGGCGGCTGAGCGGATATTAACGAGGCGTCGTGATCAGATACTACGTGCCAGAGAGTGTCCTACCTCCGGGCCCGCGTTCATGTCCCGATCGTGGCCCGGAACAGCGGGCATGATACCGGGCCCACTAGTCCTGTGTCAAAATTGCTTAACGTAGGGAGGTAATTTTTCACCACAACCCATTTTTAGATCTGCTCTACAAATCTGCTATCGCAGTCCAAAACCCCGTGTTAAAGGTGAACTATTCCCGTTAATGAGACGCATCTAAAGTGTACGCGAAATTGTTAAAATAAGGTCCCATGTCAGGTCACAGTCAGGTCAAAGGTCAAAATTAAGGTATTTGAGTTTTTGGGCCATACTTTCCATCCAAAGCCTTATATTGCGACTATTATGGGTCAAACACACTGTATACACCATCCACATGTTTGATTGAAAACGCATAATTTTCAGCATGACAAGAGTAGTCCATGGTATCAGGATCGTCATATTTGTAGGTATGCAATGCCACCAAATTTGATTGAGCTTCAACATGCTACTTCAGCTTCAACATTGGCGACGCATGAAGGAAATTCAAAATAGTAAAAAAATGAGAAACATGTTTACATGTTTTTCAGAGTTTGAAGATTTCCACTGGGCCGTCGCTCGGAAAGTGGGAGGAGCTTGTTTGTGTGTCCGTGTGTCCGTGTGTCTGTCCACGGAGCATATTACCACGTGGAGCCCCAACGGCCGGGCCGATTTCAACGCGGGTGACGACGTTCGATGTGGCAAAACGGCGGACAGATTCTGGTTCCGGTCGCGAGTTGATTGGTGCCACGTGGCACGTGCTACGTGCCGCCACGTGAGCCTCTGCAACAAAAACGTCGGCCACCTTTACAGGTCATACAGGTGACACAGACTTGATACTCGCAGGTCACGAGCGCGGTACCGTGGAAGCAATTTCAGTGGGGTCGCCGACCCCGGGGGCAAAATAACCCCCCCAGGGGTAAAACCAAATTACGATTTTGACCCCAAGGCACCAGCAATGCCGGCCGCTAGTGATATGCACGGAGTACATTTTTTCCAGCGAAAGGTTGCTGGGATAGGGAGTACTGTACCCCGCTATCTGAAGATAGGGGAGGGGGGACGCGTCCCCGTGCCCCCCCCCCCCCCGATGGCGCCGCCCCTGCGTGGGTGGACCGTGGATGGCAGCTGGACGATCCCAGACCGTCTTATTATTGCGTCGTATGTCTGTGTTCTGTGTTTGATGTAAAAACGACCCGTTTCCGGTCAGTTTCAAGGTCGCGCGCGGTTCGAATCTCCAGAGGTCGTGACGGTTGGGACGCGTGTCTCCCTGCCCCGTGGGATTTCCGTCGCAGTACCGGCCCTGCTGTACCTGCTCCAGACCAGGGCCCGTGCGGCCCATACTCCCCGTCCCCGTCCCACACCTGTCTCCACCGGCCTAACTGGCACGATCCCCAGCCAGCGGCCTGCCGCGCCGCCGCGCCCGTGGGAAAACCACCGATCCGGCGGCGCAGCGGCCGACTCGACTTTGGGTGCTTTCCGAAACGCAGTAGGACCCGAGCCAAGACGGGAATCGCCGGATTGTCAGCCGGCTGCCGGCTCGATAGGGGGCAGGAGAGGAAGTGTGCGGCGGCGGGGCGCGGCAGGGGGGCGTGGGAGCCGGCACAGTGCCCGCCGGAGGGCTGGCCAGCGGGCAGGAGGCGACGGCAGGGTGGTTAACCCCCGCCCCGCCCCGCCCGCCCCGCCCGCCCCGCCCGCCCCGCCCCGCCCCGGCCGACAGACCGGCTCCGTCCGGTTCCCAGGACGTGTCGGGCGACCGCAGCTCGCTGGTGAATAAGGACGGGGCCACGCGGCGGGGGTCAGACCGTCCCTCACCGCTGCTCTAGACTCCCCGCCGTGTCCTGCCCTCTGCGTACCGTGCAGTGTGCAGTGCAGACCGGCGCGGCCCCTGTCTCCCGCCCCTGCAATAGGCTGCCGCCCTGGCCGCTCTGCCCCGTCCCGCTGGTTCCGGTGACCGGCAATAATCGCCCCTGTCCCCGGTCTCTCCTGGAACACTTCTGCCCTGTTCGCCGCCTGTCATCACCTCCGGTCGTCATTGTTGCGGTCTGTGGTCGTCTGGGGAAGCTGCTGACGGGACGCGGCGGACGGCAGCGACGCCCTGTCATGCACCCCCCCCCCCCCGGCGCAGACCTGCTGACTGGCTTTGTCAGCACTCAGCACTTCAGCGGCACAGGATCAGGTAGTCATACAATGCTTCGAGACCATTGAATGGCCAGTGAATTACTTTTAATAACAGCCACTGACCACAAGCCAGTGGCCAATGACGGCTGATCAGGGACTGCAGTGACCACTGACGGGCTGGGCGGTGGTTGGACGGGGCACGTGACATGCGGGCCGTGCGACCGTTCTCACCTCCTCGTGTGGCAACGTCACATCGTGACGTGGCGTTACCTCACAGGGCCGTGACGTGACGTGCCGTGACGCCACGCCTCGTGCCACGGACAGTGACCACACTGAGACAGACAGCGACGTCCTCCGCCATTCTCTTCTCCAGGCTCCAACCTCCGCCCCAGAGGCGGATACCTGTGGTCACCACTGGCGGATCCAGGGGGGGGGGGGGGGGGTGTGGTGGGTGGCGGCGGGGCGGGGCAAAACGGGCATGCTCCCCAAACCGCCTGAAATCGGCGCAAAATTAACACATTTCCTGATATAGAAGAAAATCTAAGCAACTTTTTTTTACCAACAAAAGTTTGTTTTAAATCAGTATTAATGCATAAGGAAGCGAAATCCGATGAGTTTTCAGAATTGTGTGAGACTTTGTGAGATTTGGCCCCTTAAACCACCCGTGCCCCCCCCCCCCCCCCCCCAAAAAAAAAACACCTTTCTGGATCCGCCAATGGTGGTCACGACCATAGGCGTACACAAGGGGGGGGGGGGCAAACGGGGCAATTCCCCCCCCCCCCGGTCTGTACGTTTGGTCGAGAGAAAAAAATAATGTTTTTTTCAGAGAAAAATGGTGAAAATATGCCCTTTTGAAAAAATAGTGGGCCAAATCCGGTGAGTTCTTTTGGTGGGGGTACTTTATGCCCCCTGAGCAAAAATTGCCCCCTCCTGGAGTAAATCCTGGGTACGCCACTGGTCACGACTGCCGGCGACCGGGTTGTCGCCCCGTATCCCGCTATTGCGGGCCGGGAGGAAGGGGAGGGGAAAGGAGGGGTGTCCGAACTCTGAACCCATCTCCGCCGCGGCCTCCGTATCGAAGTCGCCGTCACCGTGGGAGGTGTCCATCCGACCGGCAGATCGCCCACCACGGACCTGACGAGAAATTGTGTCAATGGGCCGGAAACCGGCGATAGGACATCGAGTCATTCCGATGGAATTGTGTTTGTGAAGCTGTGAACAGCGGTCGCGGTGTGCTGTTCCCGACTGGCCTGAACACTTACATGACGCGGCCGCTCGGTTTTCGAGAAATGCGCTTTAATAGAAACTTACCACAGTTTTGTCGTTCGGTGTAATCGCATCTGTTGCTGTCACGAAATGCAATTCACTCTACCGCGACATTCTTCCGAAAACCGTAAAGAATGCTCCATGTGAAGCTGCTGTTGTTCTCTTTGAGTAATTGCGCTCCAGCTCTGGCCATTTCGTAGTGACTGTATGTCTTCCGGCACACCGTAATTGCCTTTACAGTGCTCAATATAGTGCTGCTTCCTGTGTCGTCTAAACGCCGGCTTCCTCTTTCTCACGGTCATCAGACATTCCACCTCTCCGGAGGCGCGCGGACAGAGGCCTCGAGGCGGGCGCCCCGGCCGACCCGTCAGTACACCCTCATTTCTCCTGTCTGTAGCGGGGGTCATTATGGCTTCTGGCGGCCGCTGCTCAGTGCCCCACTGCCTCCGCCTGCCACTGGCCGGGCGGCCGGCCCGCCCACGACACCCTTCCGGTCCACCAGGTAATTGGTCAACTCCGGTGCCGCCGGCGACCACCGCCGCTTCAGACGGCCCTCGTGAGATCCATCCCAGTCTGAGGAGCGGTCTGTAGGCACAGGGTGGCTCCCTCTGTCACCGCCCACGGGCACAGGATAGCTGCTAACCACTGGCGGCGTGTGTCCTGTTCGACCGCTGTCCACAGTCCCGTGACCGTCCTGTCCCTGTGTCGCCCGGCTGCGGCCATCGAAATGATCCGCCGGCCGGCTAATCGGGCCGGGTTAGCCGCCCGGGTTAGCCGCCGAGCAGACAAACAGTGGCGCACGCTCGGAACGCGCCGGGTCCGATCGCCGCCACTAATTGTCTGATCATCTGTCACGCCTCTGATTGTACGCCCCCGCGGTCTGATTAGCGGTGATCAGAGCCGGGTGTGGGGTAACTAACGGGACCGGCTGCCCGGGACGGGAAGTGGTGCCGGGGTGCAGGGACAGGGCGGCTGTGTGCAGAGGGCTGCAGGTTCAGAGGAAGGTTGTCGGACTGCCGTCAGGTGCGAGAAGGCCGCTGCTGCAGGCAGAGAGCTGCAGGTTCAGAGGATGGTCGTCGGGCTGCCGTCAGGTGCGAGAAGGCCGCTGCTGCAGTCAAGAGGGCTGCAGGTTCAGAGGATGGTCGTCGGGCTGCCGTCAGGTGCGAGAAGGCCGCTGCTGCAGTCAGAGAGCTGCAGGTTCAGAGGATGGTCGTCGGGCTGCCGTCAGGTGCGAGAAGGCCGCTGCTGCAGGCAGACCAGGATCGTACCGCGCCGAGTACTTGTGCCGGATCAGACTTCCGCCGTCTGTGCACGTGGTCTCGGCTTCTCAACTCTCAACCTCGCCTAATCCGTAATTCCATCTCTTTTGAGAGTGAGCAAATTATATTGTCTAGGGAATCCTGTGACTCGCCACGTGACTTTACCGAAAGTTGTTTGTTTCATTCCTAGAGATCTTGTTTACTCTGAAGCAAGCGTTTGCTGCCAATAGCAGAACAAGCGCAGTGGCAATTGTGACGACTTAGCCGTCACTCCCAGCACGATTCATGGCTTGATTACCTTATCAGAATGTCTTCGCTGGTCATCGTTCACCGTATAGGCAGTCGTCTGTCTGAGAGCCAGCATTAGCCAATCAGAGAGCCGCGACACCGAACATACTGTCTAACACGAATGGAGCTGCGGTCTGGGCTAATTGCAGCGTCTATCCCGTGGCGATCTGGCCGTCCGCGTCGGCGGGAGATTTACGTCAGCTCAGAAACACCGTCTGGGTGTGCAGTACCCGGCCCGAGAGTGATTTAATCGCGGCCCTAACTGTGACTGGCGATTGGCCCGCGCAGACGCCGCTAAGTGGTGTTGTTAGTGTGAAGATTTATTGCCGAGAGAGAACAGAAAACATCATGGTGTAAAGTCGCCCGTCATGCTATTTACGCCCACATGGTGCAAAACCGCGCTGCTTTTGATGCAGAACACGGCATAACATCGGGAAAGTATTCCAAGGCCGGCGACATATTGCAGATGTTTTAATTATGTAAGGTATGATGACGGGAAAATTGCATACCCCGCGCTGAATTTGCTGCAAAATCGCGCTGTTTTTGATGCAGAACACGGCATAACATCGGGAAAGTATTCCATTATGTCGACCGGCGACACATTGCAGATTTTTTAATTATGTAATGTATGATGACGGGAAAATTGCATACCCGCGCTGAATTTGTTGCAAAATCGCGCTGCTTTTGATGCAGAACACGGCATAACATCGGAAAAGTATTCCATTATGTCGACCGGCGACACATTGCAGATGTTTTAATTATGTAATGCATGATGACGGGAAAATTGCATACCCGCGCTGAATTTGTTGCAAAATCGCGCTGCTTTTGATGCAGAACACGGCATAACATCGGAAAAGTATTCCATTATGTCGACCGGCAACACATTGCAGATGTTTTAATTATGTAATGTATGATGACGAGAAAATTGCATACCCCGCGCTGAATTTGCTGCAAAATCGCGTTGCTTTTGATGCAGAACACGGCATAACATCGGGAAAGTATTCCATTATGTCGACCGGCGACATATTGCGCATGGTTTAATTATGTAATGTATGATGACGAGAAAATTGCATACCACGCGCTGAATTTGCAGCAAAACCGCGCTGCTTTTGATGGCATAACATCGGAGAAGTATTCCATTATGTCGACCGGCGACATATTGCGCATGGTTTAATTATGTAATGTATGATGACGGGAAAATTGCATACCACGCGCTGCATGTGCATGTCTTCAGCACCGTTGCGTGCGGAGTTTTGAGAGCCCCATTCGGCGCCTGACACCACACGCAACCTTCTCCCTCCGGAGACGTCCGCTCTCCTCCACACGTCATAAGGAGCCCATCTCCCCGACATCCAAGAAGTGACGTGATGCCACGGACCGTCACGAGACCTTGTCCCGCGTCTAATCCGCACATAAGCGCCGTCAGTTAAGGTCGTCAGAGAGCCGGGTCCGCCGAACGCCCCTGGTTGTCCTCCTCCGGGAATGTCGCCGATCGGTGTTGACTCAGGTCGGGTCACCGCCGTCAGATCTCACCCCGCCGGCGGTGTGCGGGGGCCGGCGCTATGTTTGCCCGGCGCCTCGCCGCCGCCGCTGCACAGTGCATACTATGACGTGGGCCGGATCCTCCCCCCCTCCCCCGTCAGCGCCCCATCACCGTCCCGCGCCGTTCCGTCGTGACCTTTACTGTGCCGCCGATAGGAGGGACTCTTCATACCTAGATTAGCACCCTGGGCCAGATGAAAGGCGGCTGATATACACCGGCCGTTTGTTCTGATGGTGGTAATGGACGTTCGTCACTACCCCTCCCTCCTCTGCCCCTCCCCCGCCCCTCAGTTCCGCCGATACTCGACGGTACACCCACACAGACCACGCCTTCGCATGTCTCCCCCGCTGAGATGCACGGCCCCGTGACCCAGCTCGCTGGCGGTCAGAGCCGGCAGGCGGCAGCGCGGAAGAACCCTGCTCCACCACCCCTCCCTCCCCCCTCCTCCCCCGCCCGCACAGACTTGATACCGGCCGCCTGTGATCTGCTCTCCTTCTGTCACTCACGGCCCGACTCGCCGCTGTTTTTCCTGTCCTGGCCGCCTCGCCGCGGCGCTCAGCCGCGATCCCCGCTGACCGCTGGGGCGTGCTCCTCTCACGCACTCACTCACATACACAGACACGCACCCCCCCCCACACCCCTCCCCGGTCGACCCTTCCGGGATAAAAACGCACCTCACCAGACCGGCGGCGTGTCTGGCAGTGGTCGGTCTTTTTCCCAGGCCAGGCGGCCCCGACACGGTTTGGTGTGAATCTGCGCCAGGCGTGCATTTATCCAGCCTGGACGATGTTTTAGACGGTGTCGGCGCTTCACCACGTGACCAGACCGGTCTGCCTGTCAGGGAGTCACGTGACCCACGATGACCCGCCGCTCTGGTGGAAACGGGTCACATCTGGAAACTGGGCGCTTGTTTGTTTTGGTGGCGCCCGCAAAGGTGTCGCGCACGGGTTTCGCGTCAGAACATCGGTATTGTCACGCTGTATCGCCTGATTTTGTCGGCGTGATGGTGCGCTCTAGTGTGATGCGCGACGGTGGCTATCTTTGCCAGGCATGGTGTCCGTGGACTGGGCTGGTAGGTAGGATGGCTCTTTGGCAGGCATGGTGTCCGTGGAGTGGGCTGGTACGTAGGATGGCCCGCCCGCTGACTGCGCTCGTCCTGGATTGGAGGCCTGGAAACGTCCCTCTCACTTTCTCCTCCAGACGATCGTAAATTTTCAGCACGATTGCTTCCGGCGATTGTAGGTAGATTTGTCAAAACATTGGCCGCGGTGTACGCGGTTTTACGGCGTGTAAGAGATGTACGACATTTTTGGGTGGGTCCTGGGCGGTATTTCTGACATTGTGCGCGGCGTTTGATGTGGAAAGGACTGATTGTACCAGATTATACAGCCGGTTTAAAATTGGGTGATCCGTGTTGGAAGGATTGTAAGACTGCCACGGTGCGCCGGTTGGATGTGAAATTGTGCGCGAAGGATTGTAGAATAACCACATAACACGGCAGGGCTGGTTTTGACAGCGCCAATTAGTGAAATGTGCCGGCTATGCCTATTGCCTGTGCTATGCTCACATCAGAGGAGCCGATGCATTCGAAGGGAAAAGGAATGGCTGCTGCATTCAAACGAAGGAGCCCTACCCAGCAGCGCTCGTGCCGAATAATACGGCGTGCAATCGAGCCGTCCGCCACTGCCTGGCGTAATGCACGTGTGTCACATTTACTGCTGCCATCCGGACAGATGGGCCGGTGTCGTCTCAATACGGGACCGGGATCGCGCTTTACTGCGGTCACGGGGCTCGGCTGATGTACCCGTGTGCCGGGCGGCGGGCGGCGGCGGGCGGTGTTGCTCACAGCTGGCAACTAAGAACGGCCATGCACCACCGCACACTGAATCAAGAGACAGCTATCAGTCTGTCAATCCTCACGGTGTCCGGGCCTGGTGAGTTGTCCCGTGTTGAGTCAAATTAAGCCGCAAGCTGCACTCACTCCGTTCACTGCGGACGGCCATAGGTCTCCATTGACTCCGAATCGCTGCCAGAAGGGTCGGCATTATGCTGTGCCGGAAGTCGATCTGTCCACGGTCGGACGGATGCGCCAGTCAAAAGCCAGCGACACCTGTGACCGGCCGGATCGATGACTCTGCGGCTCTGTAAGGAGTCGGTGTCACCAGACAACAGACAGTGATATAGGGCTTTTTTACGTATGCTACATACCATCGCTTGCTGCTATGAGATGCACATTGCGCATGCCTCGACTCTGCTTTGTGTGTGGTCACGACATAAACGCTTTACAGCTGGAAAACCCAGGGTCGAATATCAACATCACAGTCAAGTTTCGCCTTTGTTGCATCGGTTCCTGGTCCTTCTGCCAGGAGGGTCGGGGCCTTTGGATCGTATTCGTCATATGCCCTCTTGTCATGTCACCTCTTGTCACAAATTTAATCCCAATTTAATTACAGGTCACATGCCTGATGACCAAGTTATAGTCATCTATTATGAATTTGCTACATGAATTTGGAAGCATCTCATGTCTACTCCAGTTTCACCTATCCCCGTTCATGCAGTCATTCACGCGGTAAAACTGCTGCAGCAAACTACATAGACTATAATCTCCGAAAACGAGCCGGGATGATTAGCGACCTGTATAAGTAGAGCGCCGTAATGTCAGAATTCGTTTTTAACTCGGGCGCACACGTGTATAACTCAGGTTTACGGCAGATCAGTGTTCGCATCAATGTTGGGTTTTATGGAGGCGGCTGCAATGCAGGCCGGCAGCGGGTACCTGACCGGGGCGGGGCGGATCCGCTCGGACGGCACCGCTCGGGCGGTACGTCCCTGTGATCCGAGATCCGACCCGACCCGACCCGACGCCCGCGGAGTGTCGCGCTGAGCAGAAGAGAAAAGATTGACGAAATCTTAAATTACCGAAACGTTTAAATGTTGTATATAAAGAAATACCCTTGCAAAGGTGTTTGATTAATGCCAGCCCTAGGACTGACGCTAAGAAGCTTTCAGTTGATGCATACTCAGTGCTCGATCAATTGCCATGAAATTCTATGAATAATTACGCTATGCTTTCAAGGCATGAATTCCAGGGTTTCTATAATCGTGCATCAAGTTGTCGGCATTTTTCACCCCCATCACCCTGACTCTGATGTCAGCCAGCCACTCCCTGGCCGAATGCTTGGCATTCTGCACCTCGGCAGAAAGTTGTGGCGTATTCAGACGGCCGGAGTAGAGAGTAGAGACATGTGCGCGGTAGATAACGCCGAGAGCCAACTCAGCTGAGTTTCAGCTGAGTTTCAGACGCCCACAGCGACTCGCCGCCCTGTAACGCTGAGAGCCAACTCAGCTGAGTTTCAGCTGAGTTTCAGACGCCCACAGCGACTTGCCGCCCTGTAACGCTGAGAGCCAACTCAGCTGAGTTTCAGCTGAGTTTGAGACGCCCACAGCGACTCACCGCTCTGGTACTGATGTTCTCATGTGTCAACAGTTAAGCCGTTTTTGTTGCGTTACTTTGGATTTTTATGAAACCGTTATACAGCAGTTTTATTTAGCATTGTTGCGGCTTTTAGAAGTCATTGCTGCTGAGGTTCTTCAGGCGATATCACTGTGTGTAGCTAACTGTGGCGCTGAGCCATGCTCTCTAGATTGCCATCGTGCAATACGTAACGAGGCTTGCCACCTCCCACTGTGATTGTTTCCGAGCCTGACTCCCAGGCTGGCAGCAGCCCTCTGTCGTGAGTCGTGACCTTCCCACACACGAAGCGATATGTCCGGGATGCACACCGACCTCTATACATACAGGCTGCCACGCCTTGTATAATCACCATGTAAACCAGGCGCTCTATCAACCGTGCAGCAACGTGTTGCGACGCGAAACGAGCTTCACCGCTGCTCTAACAGCTTCCTGTCGGGCCGTGGGTGACGCTCGGGCGGGTCTGCTGCTGACCCCGCTGTCGACTGGTACGGAAGGTGACGCCTAAGCTCGCTAATGACCTGCCACCACAGCTGAGCCGCGTCGATGTTACGTGGTGACGTGGTGACGTTGACTGGCTTGCCGTAATGCCCGGGCTCAGTATCGGTACTAGGTAAGCAGGTGCGCTGAGTGGGTCGTGTGATCTGTTGTCTCATCGCATCAGATCACATCGAGGTCAAGGCATGCATCTCGTTTGCCAAAATCACCCTCAGTTATCTGCAGAGATTCAGCACCGTGGTGCTGGCTTCCGAAGCGCGTGTTATAGGCACTCCGGTCATGACCAAGGGCGGACAAGATATCTTCATGGTATCTGTATACCGAGTACCTATTGTAACATTTGATCTCGAATAATTTGTATCGAGGACAGATCTTCTGTTATTGCTGATCGGTACAAACAGGTCAGGCCTATCCGCACATGTCTGGCCGTGCCTATCTCCACTTCACCGTCACGAACTGAAGACGGCCGCTCGGACCGCTCGGAATGTCCGGCCACCAAGGGGACCGGTCGGCCCGCCAGCCTGTGTTGATGTGTATCAGCCTGACATTTCTCCCAAGACTTCCACGATCTGACACGAGCTCAGGGAGGCCAACCCGTCCGGATCTGCAACCTGGGGGTATGTACGTATACGAGTTACATCGACTACGCGTAACTAGAGGCCCAGTTCTCGATGGACCAGCCCAGCTTTTTATGCACCGGCTTGGGTCCGATGTAGGAGACCATTCAATTGCAATGCAGTGGACCTGATCTTTCTATTGACCCATTCAGTGCGCTCACTAAACCCATCCCAACTCCCACCTGACCCGAGTCCTCCAGCGTCGCCTGGCTTCCGCGTTGTCACCGGTTACTCTGCGCGGCGGACCGGAAGGCCGGGTGCCGCTCATTTGGCTAATCAGCTGCCGTGGGGCCACAGGGACAGATAGTGGGTGCCGGCTCAGAGGCGGCTGCGGCACCACAAAAACCCACCCCACGGCCCGCAGCACACACAGGTGCCGGAGCCGCTTACTGACGATCGGGTGAATCCCGCCCGGGTCACGTGACACTACGCTGTGCCCGGAGTGGGGTCACGTGACATTACACTGCGTTTGGAGTTAGTTCATGTGATGGTCCAGGACGCACGGGGTAGGGTCACGTGACGACGGGCGAGCCGGGGCGCCAGAGACTGATGACCGGAGTGTGCGATGTTTGTGGAATGCGGTTCCAGGAGCAGGAAGTTGGATCCGACGTGGCATTGAGGGTCATTTGCCTCAAGTGACGGGACTAAACAATAATAATTATGATTAAGTGTCAATAACGCTAACAGGAGTCTAATTGCCAAAGCCAACGGTCACAAAGAGCTTTGCTGGAACAGTTTCGGCCGCGAGCAATACCTAAATCAATTTCCTGTTGATGGGCTAGCTCTGTGAGTGTGACCGTCGTGCCGTGCCGGGACGCCGTTTTAGAGATGACTTATGGCGGATTAAATTAGCCGGTGTGAGTGTGAAGGCGGGTGGCCGTGACCTGCTGGACGCGGTCACAGATCGGCCACTGAAGTGTCAGTGTTGCCCTGCTAGTGGTCAGTGAATCAGGGCGTTCCCAGGCTCTGTCCAGCGGTGCCCCGCGGTCTGGGAGCGCCACTTTGGCCAATTTGTCACCCAATTGTCGCCACCGTGGGTATGTCGTTGGATGTGCTGTAATTGTTCCCTCGACCCGAGGTCAAGGCCGGTTATAGTCCGGCTGGACGGACCTGCCTCGTGTAGTCCTCGGCTGGCTGACCTGTCCTGATATGGCCTGGCCTGAGAAGGCCTGACCTAACTGGACCTGATTCGACCCTGAACTCTCCCCTCTGGCCCGATCTGACCGTGGTTCGAGTCACGACACCACCACCACCACCACAGCCGCCGGCTCCGCGGACGGTGGACGGTGCTGTGGGAAGCGCCCGGGGCGGTCCCGCTCCTCAGGCCCGTGGGACCGTGTTCGTGCCCGGGATCCGTCACGCTGTCCGTCCCGATCGTCATGGGATCTTCACGGCCGGCTGGATCGCGGCCGGATCGGACCGGATATCGAGGCGGATCGACCGTATCGCCGCGCGCGGGACATCAGCCTCGGCGCGGAATATCAGCCACACCGTCAGCCGCAGACCGCAGGCGAGCGCGACGCACGCGCGACAGATCTGATTGGTGTTGGGACACACTGCCAGCTGGCGTAGCGGAGCTCCTCGAGAACTGGACACTGGACGTTGGACGTCGGGAACTGGACACTGGACGTTGGACGTCGGGAACTGGACACTGGACGTTGGATGTGGTCATTGGAAGGCAGTGGACAATACGCTCGCCATCTTGAACTTCCCACGGCCGATGTGGAGGGCGTGCGGCCTCTGTGGCGAGTTACGGAGGCGTGTCATTGCTGTGGTGGATGGTGCATCACCGCCAGCACCGGCGAACCTCCGCTCCGACCGTGAGGACCGGAAGGGTTGTCTCGCCCCGACCGTGAGGACCGAAAGGTTTGTCCTGCCCGACCGTGAGGACCGGAAGGTTTGTCCCGCCCCGACCGTGGGGACTGGAAGGTTTGTCCCGCCCCGACCGTGAGGACCGGAAGGTTTGTCCCGCCCCGACCGTGAGGACCGGAAGGTTTGTCCCGCCCCGACCGTGAGGACCGAAGGTTTGTCCCGCCCCGACCCCCGACCATGAGGACCGTAAGGTTTGTCCCACCCAGACCGTGAGGACCGAAGGTTTTTCCCACCCGACCGTGAGGGCCGGAAGGTTTGTCCCGCCCCGACCGTAACGTCGGTCCCACGCGGACCGGCCTGGTTCCATTCAGTGATGCTCTGCCTGAACCTGTGGGCCCTTTTGAGTCCGGAGCGATGGGCGATCGCCACGATACGCCAAACACCCGAGAGAGCTAACACGACTGAACACAATGCTAATCTGCTAGCCTCTCCAACTCACCACACTCCTCTGTCACTATTCCTTGTCTTACCTGTGACATACCTCGACACATTTGACGTCGCTGCCTTGCTATTACCGGACTGCTGTCTAGACCAGACAGGTGTTGGCTGTCTGATCGTCCCAACCTCGGCATCCCCCCTCCCCTCCCCTCACCCCCCCCCCCCCCGCTGTGGTCAACAATAGCCCGTCCGCGACACCTTAGTCACTCGGTGACAGGCCTGTCACCTCAGTTTCGGCACAGTGACAGCCCTGTCGCCTCTATCAACCGGCCGTCATCGACTGCTGCCCGGCGGCCGGCGCACCACGTCAGCATCGATGACGGCCGCGGAGACAACGGACCGCAGCCGATGACGCCCGGGCGGTATCGGCGTCATCGGCCCGCCGATGCGCCGAATGACGTCACTGGTCAGCTGACGCACCGGATGACTGGGCGAGTGACTGGAAGGAAGTCTGCGGGAAGTGGACGGTGGTTTGGTGGTTTGTTGTCGGCGGCTGGTGGACAGGTGGACGGCGACAGATGTGCGTAGTTCATCGTCCGGAGATCGGTCGACTTCAGCCGAGACGGACGGACTGTCGGTACTGTCCTGTGAGCGCGTTTGGGTCTATTGGAGTGAGTCGAGTTTCATGTAAAAAATCGTTCCGTTGCTAAACATTGTTTTAGACGCTGTTGGTATTTCATCTTATGCCATTGCATCAGACTTTGCATCTCATAGTCGCTATGGAATGCTCGGCTTATCTCAGCATTTCCAGCGGTGATTTCGCATGCAGCTACTGATTTCGCATCAGTCGACATAGCACGTGGTTTGGCATCTGTGACCACCTGCACTCAAAGTTCCGCAGCACTACTGATCGCCAACTGAGCTGCTTAACCCTGAGAGTTTCCTGTCGTGCCGGTCTGGGAATCTCCGTATTTTGGCGGCGGCCCGGTCCGGGCGCCCTATTACTCGGCTGGCCGTATTTTGGCGGCGGCCCGGTCCGGACGCCCTATTACTCGGCTGGCCGTATTTTGGCGGCGGCCCGGTCCGGGCGCCCTATTACTCGGCTGGCCGTATTTTGGCGGCGGCCCGGTCCGGGCGCCCTATTACTCGGCTGGCCGTATTTTGGCGGTGGCCCGGTCCGGGCGCCCTATTACTCGGCTGGCCGTATTTTGGCGGCGGCCCGGTCCGGACGCCCTATTACTCGGCTGGCCGTATTTTGGCGGCGGCCCGGTCCGGGCGCCCTATTACTCGGCTGGCCGTATTTTGGCGGCGGCCCGGTCCGGGCGCCCTATTACTCGGCTGGCCGTATTTTGGCGGCGGCCCGGTCCGGGCGCCCTATTACTCGGCTGGCCGTATTTTGGCGGCGGCCCGGTCCGGGCGCCCTATTACTCGGCTGGCCGTATTTTGGCGGCGGCCCGGTCCGGGCGCCCTATTACTCGGCTGGCCGTATTTTGGCGGCGGCCCGGGCCGGGCGCCCTATTACTCGGCTGGCCGTATTTTGGCGGCGGCCCGGTCCGGGCGCCCTATTACTCGGCTGGCCGTATTTTGGCGGCGGCCCGGTCCGGGCGCCCTATTACTCGGCTGGCCGTATTTTGGCGGCGGCCCGGTCCGGGCGCCCTATTACTCGGCTGGCCGTATTTTGGCGGCGGCCCGGTCCGGGCGCCCTATTACTCGGCTGGCCGTATTTTGGCGGCGGCCCGGTCCGGGCGCCCTATTACTCGGCTGGCCGTATTTTGGCGGCGGCCCGGTCCGGGCGCCCTATTACTCGGCTGGCCGTATTTTGGCGGCGGCCCGGTCCGGGCGCCCTATTACTCGGCTGGCCGTATTTTGGCGGCGGCGGCACGGTCCGGGCGCCCTATTACTCGGCTGGCCGTATTTTGGCGGCGGCCCGGTCCGGACGCCCTATTACTCGGCTGGCCGTATTTTGGCGGCGGCCCGGTCCGGGCGCCCTATTACTCGGCTGGCCGTATTTTGGCGGCGGCGGCACGGTCCGGGCGCCCTATTACTCGGCTGGCCGTATTTTGGCGGCGGCGGCACGGTCCGGGCGCCCTATTACTCGGCTGGCCGTATTTTGGCGGCGGCCCGGTCCGGACGCCCTATTACTCGGCTGGCCGTATTTTGGCGGCGGCCCGGTCCGGGCGCCCTATTACTCGGCTGGCCGTATTTTGGCGGCGGCGGCACGGTCCGGGCGCCCTATTACTCGGCTGGCCGTATTTTGGCGGCGGCCCGGTCCGGGCGCCCTATTACTCGGCTGGCCGTATTTTGGCGGCGGTCCGGACGCCCTATTACTCGGCTGGCCGTATTTTGGCGGCGGCGGCACGGTCCGGGCGCCCTATTACTCGGCTGGCCGTATTTTGGCGGCGGCCCGGTCCGGGCGCCCTATTACTCGGCTGGCCGTATTTTGGCGGTGGCCCGGTCCGGACGCCCTATTACTCGGCTGGCCGTATTTTGGCGGTGGCCCGGTCCGGGCGCCCATTACTCGGCTGGCCGTATTTTGGCGGCGGCCCGGTCCTGGCGCCCTATTACTCGGCTGGCCGTATTTTGGCGGCGGCCCGGTCCGGACGCCCTATTACTCGGCTGGCCGTATTTTGGCGGTGGCCCGGTCCGGGCGCCCATTACTCGGCTGGCCGTATTTTGGCGGCGGCCCGGTCCGGGCGCCCTATTACTCGGCTGGCCGTATTTTGGCGGCGGCCCGGTCCGGGCGCCCTATTACTCGGCTGGCCGTATTTTGGCGGCAGCACGGTCCGGACGCCCTATTACTCGGCTGGCCGTATTTTGGCGGCGGCCCGGTCCGGACGCCCTATTACTCGGCTGGCCGTATTTTGGCGGCGGCCCGGTCCGGACGCCCTATTACTCGGCTGGCCGTATTTTGGCGGCGGCACGGTCCGGACGCCCTATTACTCGGCTGGCCGTATTTTGGCGGCGGCCCGGTCCTGGCGCCCTATTACTCGGCTGGCCGTATTTTGGCGGCGGCCCGGTCCGGACGCCCTATTACTCGGCTGGCCGTATTTTGGCGGCGGCCCGGTCCGGGCGCCCTATTACTCGGCTGGCCGTATTTTGGCGGCGGCGGCCCGGTCCGGACGCCCTATTACTCGGCTGGCCGTATTTAGGCGGCGGTCCGGGCGCCCTATTACTCGGCTGGCGTATTTTGGCGGCGGCCCGGTCCGGACGCCCTATTACTCGGCTGGCCGTATTTTGGCGGCGGCCCGGTCCTGGCGCCCTATTACTCGGCTGGCCGTATTTTGGCGGCGGCGGCGGCCCGGTCCGGGCGTCCTATTACTCGGCTGGCTGCTCCTTCACTGCATGTCGTGGTGCTGCTCAGTGCTCCTGCTGAAGGTATATTGCCGGCCGCGGGCAGACCGTCAGACGGCCTGACTGGCACCCCTAATCTGCCGCTTAATGAGCGGATTAGCGTCGTGGCTGTATAACGACCCCGATACATCGGCGGCAGGCGGAACATTGCCAGCCTGATGGATCCCATGGCAGCCCGACGGCCAGATCTATGGCCCAGGTGTTCTGCACCGAACAGGGTTCAGTCCAGTGCAGTCCAGCTCAATCCAGTTCAGAGCAGTACAGGGCAGTGCAGTGCAGAGTTCCTCGTCTGAATGTTCAGCCACTGCCGTGGGGTGTTTACTGGGGATGATTCCCTGTTTACTACGTCCCCCTGGTCTCAGCATCAGATCTGGGTCGGCATATAACCGGAAATCGGCCGCATCCGTCCGGCTCAGGGTCGGGCCCGATTGAAATTCTGCCGCGCGTCCCCGGGGAAATTGGCACGGCGTTTTTCGCCGGGGAAGGCGGAGGGGGCAGGCTCACCAGGATCAGCATGTGCTCTGGGTGGAGAACACCCGAGTAAGGAGCGGAGCGGAGCGGAGCGGAGCGGAGCTGATCTGAGCTGAGCTGAGCTGAGCTGGTGTCGGTGTTAGGACGCTGCGGGGAAAATTATCCACAATCGCTGAGGTTAGGAGTTCTCTGTGGTCTTCGTTAGGGTAATAACTAGTGACACAAAGAAACGATTTAGAAAGTTAAGACGATTTAGTTGATAATGGTGATTAAGCTGGTTAAGATATGGCGTATAGCTGTAGTGTTTTTCATTACGTAATGCTACCATGCATGCATGCTGCATGTGCACAGATGAGTCGCGCCGAATTCCTTGGGCTGGTCTTCAGACTCCCGTTCTGGTCGGCAAAGCTTTGAAAGCTGTTTGTCCGTTCTAGTCGGCAAAGCTTTGAAAGCTGTTTGTAGCAGGGATTGCTTGCTTAGCCAACACGCGAGGGAATAGTCCACGGCTGAGTCCCGCTTTCCTCTTTCATAACTCCGACTATCCTAACTAGGCCGAAATAAATTGGTATACTAGATACAGACTTGTAAACGAATCATGGTGAATCGATTAACGATTCAAGAAGCACATCGTTTGACGAAGAATCACAGGTGAATCGATTACTCTTACGCAAACATCAATGTGAATCAAGAATCGAATCATTGCGCTGCGAAGAATCACTAAAGAATCACCAAATGAATCGATTCAAACTGATTTTACGGAAAAATATGGGTTTCATATTGTAGGAAGTAGGTACTAACTACTTACTACCTAGGAAGGCTCTGTTGGTAAATGGTAGTTCATGAAACCCTGCCAACAGAGCATTCATGATACCTGACTTGGCAATCATACCTATTACCTGCTTATCTACTGATATCATAATTGCCTGGGAGAAGACTGCAGAGCATAACATTAAACACAATCAACAATGGAATGGCAAGGTCAGACAGAACAACGAAGATCTCAACCAATCTCATGCAAAACTTATTGGAATTGGAAATAGCAAACTCACTTGGCAAGTTTCATACCTAGGTACTTCACTGTGAAGCTGCTTGGGGCCGGGGGAAAGACAAACACATGTATTAAGTCAAAGTACTAGCAGTTCTAAGTAGGGAGATATGTTTGATTAAGCCTAGGGCCTTGTTTAACCATATTCTAACTTCTATTATATAATTCCTGAATTGTCGTTTATGCGTCATATTCGAAACATATTCGAAACATCAAGAATGTTTGTTTAACAACATATTATATACCTCATAGGTAAATATTCTGGACATACACCAATAACAAAATAGTTTATATATGCATCCTTAATTATAAATATTCGTAGGTTAGGATTTAGGAACTAAGTCAATTATTTGCAAACATTTGGTTATAAATCATATTTGTATTGGTTCTGTTTTCGCGGCTATAATGACTCGAAATCGCGCCACATTTGTGTTTTTTTTTTGGCGTGCTGTGTTGCGTGGGTGCTCAAGGCCGTATATACCATTGTGTTTATATTTATTTTGGGCTTGTTGGCTGTGAATGTAAAATGTTGCTGTGACCCTGACAAAATGTGTGGTGTCGCTAACTAACTATACATTATTAATATCGAGGTAGGTCGTAAGATGGAAGCAGAGACCACATTGGGTAATTGTTGGCACAAAGTTGATTACACTTCGCAGAACTGCCAGTGGTTGCTTTTGGGTTTTCTTTAATTGTTGGTTGCCATTGCTGATTGGGTAGTTAGATGCACGCAATGGACTTTATGTCACCTGCTTGCCTTTAGGCTTTGACAAGAGCAGTCGTTACCTGAAGCTGTACCTGCATAGTGCATTGCCTTTGCTCATGGCGCAGAGGCCTAGCTGTCATTAATTTGGAAAAATATTATGATTATTATCTTCATTATTCATATCAGTGTCATATAACCATGGGCAGTTGCAGCTCCCCTAACCTAAACCCCAATCATCATCAATAAGAAATATTGTAATATTTAATCAATAATTGCACATGAATCAGAATCAGAATCAGAGTTGAATCATTTCGCTGAGCCGTGAATCACTGGGGAATCGATTCACTTTACGCTGAATGGTAGCGTGAATCAGAATATAATCATAGAGGTTTCACGGAAATCACTGGTGAATCGATTCCTTAAAAAAATGAATCGTTTACAAGTCTGACTAGATATTAGTGTCGTGTCCATACCGACTCACAAACACTTGTCTTTGAGCTTGACTGAAGAAGTCTCAATGATGAATGATGCTTCTCTATGATGATAAAATCACTTTTGATTCGATTTTGATTTGGTATACCAAAACTTTAGTTTTGGAAGCAAAACAGAAGTACACTTTTCTCAAACGACGAATGGATTATCTATAATTTCACGTGGAAGATAATAACAATGTGTTTTGACCCATTAAAGTGGAAAATGATGACGCCGTCATCCACACATAGTTTTACATCGAGTCAGTGTGCCTCATGGGACTCCCTTACGCCACACCGTATCGACGTATAAGGTATCGACTAGCTGACCTGCTGCATTCCTCGCCCGAATGGCCGCCGCCGCGACGCGTGACCACTGACTGCATTGGAGCGGAATGACACACAGAGGCGACCTTATGAGTCAGATCATGTGCGCTGTCTGTCGCGTGCGTCATTAACGGTTTACAAACGGCGCCGCACGTGCCGCGTCCTGCAGCGCCGGAGGGCATGCAGGCTCCAGAGCATCGGAGGCCAGGCCGACTCCCGCCGCAGCGCGCCCCTCCCCCTCTCCCTCCTCCCTCCTCTGTCTCAGAGATGCGTCTCTCCCCCTCCCTCCTCCCTCCTCTTACTCAGAGACGAGCACCGCTCATGTTGCAAACAAGGATGGAGACGGAGTGGCCTTTGAAAAATCCAGAGGCCTTCACACATTTTTGATTGAAATAGTTTTTAGTTTTGCTGCATGGTATGCAAATAGCTGCGCGCTTGCGCGCTTAATACGCGCGTGGCTTTCATTCCTGTCAAGTTGATGTCCCAACATCCAGTCAGGTCGGAGACTGGCCGGATGTCTGGTTTGATGAGCACCACCATTCGTGAAATATGCAGCAAACTAAATGCTCACTTTGACAGAGGCTGCATTTGGATTGCACGATAAGGTGCCTGCACGTTCCATTTAATTCTTTTTGGGATGAGTATGTCATGTTGCTTATAATCCCACGGTACCTCAAACGGCCATCAATCTCTGCGATTTATGTCTGTGTAATGTCTATTTTGGTCCTCTCATCGCGAGCCATGTCACTCAGAGCCGCAACAAAATATGACATATTCGGAGACGAGCACTGCATTGGCATAAAGTAAGACATACCACCGGAACACAGCGCAGCCGGAGCTGGACGCAGCCAAATAAGGCGTGGATAAACATGAATTACTGAACTGATGAACGAGGACTGCCGACTGCCGACTGCCGACCATCGCCAGTCGCCCACCATGAGATGACGTCATCATCTTCATCATCAGTCTGCCGGCTGTGTTTTGTGGCGGCCGTGCCAGACACGTGTTCCGCCGTCCCGGGACCCCCGGAGACTGAGAGAGCGCCTGTCTGTCGGTGTGTGTCTGTCCCCGCTGTCTGCGATAGCGATCCCCCCACCTGTCCGACACCACACAGCCGGCAATCGATACACCGGCGACACACGTGACGCCCGTATCCGTGACACGCCCGTGACGGTGTCACTGTGTTTCTGTGTCGCAGTGTCGCTCGTGCCGTGAGCCCGCCGGCGTTCGGTGGGACATCCGGTCCCTTTCTTTGCTAAACATTCGCTAGTGTTTAGCATAGTGGTGACCGGCAGCTGTGATAGCGGTGATAGCGGTGACCGGCAGCTGTGATAGCGGTGATAGCGGTGATAGCGGTGATAGCGGTGCCAAAGCGGTGATCGGCAGCTCCACATTGCGCCGGACGCAAAGTAAGGATCGTGACAACCCGGCCATGAGCAGCGGTTCTGGCGATGTTTGAACTCAGAAGCGGTCGACTTCGGTCTTAGAACTTCGCGTTCATGAAACGGCCAGGGCTGCTGCACTGTACGATACTGGCGATCCAGAGCGTGCTACCCTGCGTTTGTCTGATCGTGAGTGCTGCACTGTACGATACTGGTGATCCAGAGCGTGCTGCCCTGCGTTTGTCTGATCGTGAGTGCTGCACTGTACGTGATCCAGAGCGTGCTACCCTGCGTTTGTCTGATCGTGAGTGCTGCACTGTACGTGATCCAGAGCGTGCTGCCCTGCGTTTGTCTGATCGTGAGTGCTGCACTGTACGATACTGGTGATCCAGA